>JAKEPQ010001000.1:8685000-8877500 GCA_024500445.1 Entomyzon cyanotis
AAACCTGGGTCTGGATTACCCAGGAACTTTTGTCCCAGCACCATCCTACAGCCATTGACATGAGCTGGTAGAGAAACCCAGCACATGAACCACTTCTAAACTTTGTTGTGAGCTGCATGTTAACACTCAGACAGCAGAGCTGACCCTACGTGCTTCCATTCATTTAAATGAGTAACATTTTTCCTGTGGATCCTTTTATTCTACATTTATCAGCATCTTACTATGTCTTAGCTGTGGCACCAGTACCACCTCCTTTTAACTGAGTTATTTGTTCCCATGCAGAGAAAACAGGGACACATTAAGGGCCAAAATCAGCTCCCCAAATCAGCTCCCAGGGACAGCACAGGAAGTCGGAAGAGTGCACAGGGATGACAAAATCCCAAAAGTACTAAGGCACACATGAAAATTCAGTGCTCAGCTCCTATCCAGTGTGTGGGGGGGGAATTTAAAAGTCACCAGCTCTTTGTTTCTTTGAACATCTTTCAGGAACATTTTATGGCTTAAGTTCAAGGGCTTAAAATTCCTCTCAATTTGCAATAATTGTAAGGGGTTGCAAATAGTGAATTTTAAAGTTATGAAAATACCAACTTTATCACATCACCAGTGACAGACCATTGTTGGAGTTGTAAGCTTAATTATAAGCCAAATGACCTCAACATGTCTAAAGGAGAGGCACAGCCAATAGGAAAAGAGAAACAGCTCATTTACACACAGGTAGATGAAACTATGATATATTATATCAGCTAAAAGCATGTATAAATTAAACATTTTTACAGTTTCTGTTTAAAAAGGGGAATATCACATCAGAATTTAATACACTCAAAATTTTCCAACATGCAGTCTCAACACAGTCAGGCCAATATTAAAAATCTAGATTTTTGTTTAATGCACTAAAATCACGCATTTGTTGCTGAACTATTACTTAGGATCTCTTCTCAATCAGCAACAAATAGATAAGTATCTTTATACATCTTCATTAAGGGCCTAGTGTGTAATGCTTATCAGTACATATATCAACAATGGAAGATTCAAAAGAGATTCAACAGACAGGCTGTAGCCACAACTACATTTTAGGTAAGTGATGCATTGTCATGATATTGATGAAAGTGGAATTGCTTTGAATAAGCAGAAAAGAAAGCCTAATTTAAACAAAAAAAATTGTTAAATTGAGTTTTGGATTCACATCAGATATTAGACATCATCCTAAGGTTGCTCTCTTTAAAACTAGCTACTGTTCTTAACCAGGTTACATCTATTACAGTAACGCATGATCGGGAGTTAGTCACAGGAGACAGGTTCGCTTTCTACATCATTTGGTCTCTGCTTTACTTATATTCTATATCACAGAAGGTCAGATACTGCTTGATATTCATACACCCTGCACAGCACAAGAAAAGTGCAAAGACCCCTCTTCCCTTGCTAAACTCTGGCAACTTACAGGCTAATTGTCTGTGGTTGAATTCGACACATATTAAGTCTTTTTGTACCAGAACAAGCCCTCACTCCAACAAATATTAAGATCCTGCAAACACTCAGATAAAGACAAATATGTAAGAAAAAAATAGCCCCACATGCCATCAACTATGCCATCAATAATACAAAATATTTTACACCACTTGCACCTGAGTTGAAGAGTGGAAAAGAGAGGGAGACTCTGTCAGTGCAAGAGAATGATTCATGTGACCACTTTGTCTTAATTACTCAGAACAAGCGGTTTGTTGCTGTTTAGTGAAGAACAAAGATATCAGCGTCCCCTGACAGAAAAAAAAATAGCCATCATGGTGGTGAAGATGATGACGACTGCCAGAACAACGATCAAAATCCGGTTTTGGATGATCCTGGAAAAAAGCAGAAGAGACAAAAAATCGCAGTGAATAAAACAAAATAAATCAAAATAGCAAAATATATATAAAAAATGATAAAATGAGGTGCACAAATAAATTGGAGAAAAGACATATGCCCACAAACTCAGTATTCCCCCCACCATTCTGTGTTTCTTGATTATTTTTTAATTCTCGCAATTTCTAGGGCTCCCAACCATTTCTTTATGTAGCTATTCAATCCAACTTTTGGATTAAAAAAGTAGACTTTTCTGAATTATGCATACATTTATACACATATTAGAATAAATTAAATAAATTATGTTCCAATTTATTAACCTTCTAAGAACAAATGAAAAAAATAGTCTTCAGTCAATGCAACCCAGGCAGGGTGGTCTGTAACAGTAAATATCATTATATTTTTTAAAACCATTCTGAAATCTTCACGGCATTTTTAATCTGAAAAGAAACAATTTATTAATTTTCAAGGGATTTTACTATTAAGGAACAAGATTTCAAGGAAACACATGTCAATGAGATACTCACTCGTACTAAAATACCAAGGGAAAAGTACAAAAGATAGTTTTGAAGAAAAGGATGATATAAAGAAGCAAGTGTCAAACTGTGAAGCTTATGTTGTAAAAGCATCTCCTGTCTCTGTAGCATACCTTTACTTATGGTAATAGGCAAATGTTACATTTCTGTGTAGTATAAAAAAAATGGAGATTAGTGAAAATAAAAAGATGCCAGAAGTAGAAAGTCCTAATATTTTTCAATCATTTTTTGGGAGAAATCCCTGCTTCTAAAATCAGTCATCACATCACTTCAGATTTTTGCTAAAATTAATAGGTCAATTAAAATTGCTAAATCAAGAAACAGTAGAATTTGAGGCATTTTATGGGAGGATTTTGGATTGTAAGAATTCAGCGTTCACAGAGAAGGAAAAATATTTTCATAGGCTCTTCATAAATAGAACTTTCGCAAAATATATTTGTACATGAAGTCTATAATCAGAATTCTAGAGGTACAGCAAAAAAATCAACCAAAAAACCAACCAAATGCAACAAAAGCAGCCCAAGTTATACTTTTTTTCCCTCATGCTTCTACAAAACAAAACAAAGCCTTCAAGAACCAAACAATGGTAAAAAGAGGTAAAACTGTATTTTGTGAAACATCAAACCAAGTACAACTTGAAGACAGGGAGTGTAATGTGTTAAAATGAGCATATTTCACGCAGTGAAAGAGAGAAGAAACTCCAGAGAGCAGAGGGGAGTTTTCCTTGGTAAATGTTTTTCATTTGGATGCGGGTGGATATACATATAAATTATATTGGAAAGTGTAAAGAAAAATGCAGTTTTAACCAACTCCAGCTCTCTCCTTGCTTACCCCCCACCTAAAGGAAAAGCAGTAAATGGATGGATGAAAACTGTCACATCAGACAGACACCCTCCCCTGTGACACTCTAAAAGGACTAGCTCTCTATCCTCCTGACAGGTTACAAAATGATCACATTTGCTGACACGTCTTCCGCAAAACTGCTTTAGTGTTTGTGTCCACTTTCCTAGCAGGAGATGAATGGGCTGCTTTGTCCTCATTTATCACTTAAAGCTGAACTAAGATCTGTCTCGTTTATTTTTCCCTTCCTCACTAGAAAGGCTCAACCACAGCATTAATTCTTTCGCGATGACAGCTAATTCAAACTTAACAGGCAATATTTACTCTGCCAAAAGGATGAGGAGGAGGGAGGGATGTTTCTCACTCTTTTTTCCCTAAAAAAAAAAAAAAAGTGTAGCAGGCTAACAAAATAAAGCTAATTAAGGGCTTTTGGTTCTTGTTGGTTTGCACTTCAATTTAACACCTGAACTTACAAGCTTTTCTTTTGTGGCGGGGTGTGACATTCTCTGCCAAACACCTGATAACAAACGATTTGCCCAGGCAAATGCATGAAAACTAGAATATATATTTACTCACTCACCCTCATCACTCCTGAAAAGACACTCAGCAAAATTGAAACTCAGCAGTGAAATAGATTAAAAGCATGAAAACTCTTAAAACATTCAGCCTTAAGTAATACACAGTGCAGCTGGCTTGACAACCATTTTATTTGTGGGATGTGGGCCCCAAGGCATCCATAATGCTAATTTACAAAGGATTAACTGTGAGTGAAACTCGCTTAATCTAACACATAGTTAGGCAAAGGCATACATAACATACTGAGTGTTTAAATCAGCTCCTCCTATCTCTGGCCCACTGGAAAAATCATTGCATCGTCTGAGACTTAAAACTAAAGAAAAATGAAAAAGAAGCATCAAATCCCCCAAACGCTTTATTTTTAATGCCCTGTCAGTACACACCTGATTGCAAGATTATTTAATCAGTGTCCATGTCTCTAAAATCCTTTTCAAGAAAACACTGAGTGAGGCATGCTACCACCTGTATCTGCTAATTGAAGATTCACTTATGGTGTGAATCTAGGAAATATATATCAAAGTTCAATTTCTAGGAATCTGAATTAGTCTGCACAGTGCAGCAAAAGAATATCATATTAAAAGGAACAAATTAATCATGAAATAGGATGGATGTTATCAACAGATTCCTACGCTGAAGCATTATATACTTTTAATATTCAAGTCCACAGTTAAAGATTAATTTTATATCTTGAAAAAAAGAATAACACTGAGTTTTACTGTTTTCCTTTCAAGTGAGGAAGTAAAATTAAACTAACTGCATACTGCCCAAAGGATGGGGCTGGGAGGAGAATGACAGAGATGCTTGGCAGCAGCAGGATAGTCCCAAGGAGGACTTAGTGGTGCCTGTTGAAATCCGAGTCTGGGAGCTGCTGCTGAAGACAGAGAACACAAGTTCTGGGTGTCAGCACATTTCAGATCTCAAAGTCAACAGGCAAGGACGACCCTTCAGAGTAGAGAAAAAATGAAGAGGAAAGGGGGTTTTGAGTGATCCAAGACAGTCAAGCCAGCTCACAGTTGTAGAACAATGGTTGGCATTGGCAGGACCCATCTGTAGGGAAGCCTATAGTACTGTCACAGCCAGACACTGCCAGTGGGTATTGCTCTAGGCAAAGCATCAAGGAATTTAAGTGGGGGGAGGGAGCAATAATACCAAAAGAGAAGAAAATGGGGCCTAACACTCGCTACAAAAAAAATCCCAAAGGCTAACATGCTCACAAGAAGCAGATGATAGTCTTTTATCTCCATTACACCTTAAATTCAACAAAATCTGGTGAATGAGGAAGCCCAGATTTTTCTTTGAAAATGCAAAGCATGTTTACAGGGTAAATAATTTAGGAAAGAATATATACTTGAAAGAAGACACCCATTGAAACATCCATGGCTAAAATGCCTGAAGGCAAAAACTTGTGCATTTGCATGCTGCATTTTATTAAGTTAGCACACTGTAGCTTTAAAAGAATGCATGGCCAAATTAAGAGGAATGTGTGACTGAAACATCAAGGATTCCTCAAGTTTACATTATGAATCACAGTGCTGTTGATATGAGATGAATTAACCATTTAGCTGATGCAGCTTAGGCAGTGAATTCACACCAAGTTCTGCTGGAGCCCTGCGTGGGAGCTCGTTAACAGCCAATATCTACTGTTCCTTTCATACTCGAGGCTCTGGGAGCACAAGGGCTCATTCTACTTTCAGTTAGAAGAGACGAAAAATCTGTGCTTTTAAACCAAGTTCCATCTAGTTTATTATGGACAGCAGCCCGAAATATTTGGGTGCAAAACCACACAGAAACCGTAACTAAAGCAGATGCAAGGGTAATGTTAACTGACGCACTGAAGAGCACTTTGGACTAACAACGCAGAAAGCACATCCCTCTCCTCTCGAGTTTCCTTCTGCTCCACCTTTCCAGATGCTTGGCCCTTTATCCTGGCTTCTGGTCACAGTGCCTAATCTCTGACCAGTGCTGTGCTGGAGGGTCCCTCCAGCCAGCGCCAAATTCCTGACATCATCCGCTTTTGAGGATCACCTCCTTGATGCACGGGGCAACCACTGCTCTGCAGAACGAATCCCACATCCGCTACCAAACACTGATGTTCCTGGCAAATCCCCTCACTCCTGCCATGGCAGAAATTGTGCTGCCTTTCCACATTTCAAACCCCCAAAGGATTCGCTCCTGTCCGTAGCTTCACACACACATACACACAATGGGTCTGACTCTGTTTGTGCCATGTTTAGATCTGCTCCGTATAAACACAAAGCAGTTCTCAAATAAGCTTTTGCAAACCTTACATTAAGGATGCCAACCGTGTTTAAACCTTTTTATAAAACTGCATTCATTAGCAGGGGAGTGCACGACATCTATATGGGTTCAGCCTGATGTCTTGCACATGTCTTAGTGCCTGATTGACCAGCATTGAATAATGATGCCTTGCCATTAGGCACTGATGGTACAATAACAATTGTCATGAAAATTAGCAATCACAGTAACGTTAACAAAATGTGGGATATAAACGAACCAGTGCAGACTCTGGGTGCATAAAGAGATTCGTGTCCTTAACTGGAAGACTACAAATAAAATACTATGAAAAATTTCTTACAGAAGCTCAACTCTGACACTGATACAAATAAAAAAACCCCGAACAAATGGCTTGGGGGATCAGTTAGCACACATTCATTACAACACAGGGCTTTATTCTTAAAGGAGGCATCTTGAAAAATAGTGTCCTCAAGAACACAGACTGATTGATGATGGAGCACTGACCAACAGTGTTTCACTGTAATATGTATTTATGATTTAATTAGAAGTGATTCCTATCAGTTTACTGGACAGAAAGGCTTGTTCTCTCTGTATACTTTTTAAATGGCCACTTTGAATACTTGGCTATTGCATTTTTTGTGCCCTTTTATTTCTGATTGGCAGTTTTTGCTAACATGAAAGAATATAGGTGCATGCAAATCAGTGGCAAGTGATTTTTAAGTGTCCAGTATTCATGTGCAAATCAGCAGGTTCAAACAAACATAAAGTGTGGATCTAGTCACATAGGCAAAAACATACGAGGCAAAATGAAATGTGAATTTAAAGTAATATAGCTATACTCACATACCTTCTGGACAGACACAATTATTACTATATATAAGGACATCCTGTGTATGATGAGTTTTCAAATGGAAGCACTAAGCCCCACACAGGGGAATAAAATGTTATGATTGGTAAAGCAAAGCCTTAGATACATAATGATAAATCCCAAGTTCAGGGTATCTGGGGGCTGTTCAATAATTCCCATCTTCAGGTTAGGAATGCTTTTCTTATATAAAAGCAACTGAAAAGAATGAGACAGTCTGTGGCAAAAACATAAAGACATGGCAACCTAGTGTAATAAAAGAGTAAGAGAACCCTGCCTAGCAGAATTACAGCTGGCTGGAAGTATCTGGCTTGAGACATTTTTTATCATTAACCACTGAAATTAGCAAACAGAAATACCAGCGAAAAAAATATCAGCACAACTAGCAAATGACTCCTTGGCCCTTTTCTAGCTGACCCTGGAAAAAGTGAGGAATCTGGAAAACACTCAAGGTTTTTTCCTCTTCCCCACCACAAACTCTCAAAATAAGTCCAAGTCTTTGTGTTCTCAAGCCAGAAGACCTAATTACATCGTAATTGATGTTGCGTATTTAGAGGTGAAAAGCCTTTGGGGGTGGTGGAGAGGGGATGGGACTCCCCATGGGTTCCTGGGGACAAAAAGGCCACACTGCCTGAGGTCCACCTCGAATCTGCAGACTGTTCCCAGCAGAAGCCTCTTCCGTGTTCTCTGGATTCCTTCCCAAAGGTGCCTCTTTGTAAGACCTTGGGAAAACCCATTAAAAATTGCTGAAAACTGAGCAGATAATGAAAGGAAAGCCTCAAAAACAGAGGGCTGGAGAATAAGAAAGGATGGTCTTTTTCTAGCTGATTTTCTAGCAGGGTTTATTGAAAAAGCCAGGCCATACAAGGTGCCTGAGATTTTGCTGATAGGGTTGAGGAACTGTGCAGTGCTATGTCCTCTGGTTTTAAAGTTCAGTCTTAAGGACTGGGGCTGTCTTCTTGTAATAACAGGGATACCAATCTCTAGTTATAATATTACACTCAAACCACATCAGTGTTTCCACCTGGGCCCTGAATGAAAGAATGAGTCATGTAATAACAGGTGCAGGGAAGTAGTCACACTATCCCACTTGAAACATCTAAATTATATCTAGCTAATCTCTCTCAGCTCTCAGTATATATAAGCTTGAGTCGTGCTCTGAACTGCCCTTTCTTTCTCCTGGCCGTATATGCACCCCAGGTTGCTAGGTCAGCTGGTTAGGTTAGGTGCTCACAGCATAGCAATGAATTCCCCTAAAAGCTTGAACATGAGGCCCAAGCAAGAAAGTTTGCTAGCTGTGAAGGCAAAATCATATAGGAAGGTGTTAGTACATTACAAAGTGTGTGTAATCTCCCATTAATAGAAATATTGCAGAGATGAAACTCACCAGTGAAGCAGAAGATGCTAATCAATAATTAGCCAGTAAAGACTTCGATCCATCATCTCCTTTTAATAAATCCCATATTTGCACATAAAATTTTGACCAGAAGCAAATATACTTTTCCTTTGACAGTTTTTCTGGAGGAGTAAAAGATAGAAAAGATATCCCTCTCTTGGCTGAATGCCTCCTGAAACACATTGGCCTCCTTTGACTCAAGGAAATGTTTTTTTTACCTTGCTGTGTCATCCTCTGACAATCTTACCATTAAGATTACAACTTATAATTATTTTCACTATATGTGATAGCTAAAATCCTTATGGAGAGATCTAATTCATAAGAGAAATCTTGTAACAGATTCCAAATGGAATGCATTGGAGTATAGTGTTATTTGGTAGCCATCAGGGTTATCAAGGCTTGCATGAGGCCTCTCTCAAGGAGCTGGGAGTCTCAGGACCCAGGTGATGACTGGAGTGTGTGGGGAGTGAGAGGGGACTGACTGGCCTTGGAAAGAGAGTGACCTACAGGAATGGCTGGAAATCAAACAAGTGGTAACAGGGAAAGCCTGATTGAGGACCTCATGGATGTGGGGTCTAAGGTAAAATGGCAAAAAGGAAGGCTGCTGAAAATCTTCTACTGGCTCAGATTTTATTGACTGCTTATTTTTTAAACACATGGGAAGGCACTTCTGGAGGATGAAAAGTATCCTTGTGCTGGTGAGAGGCCCTGACACGGAACTTTTCTCTACACAGTTTTGACACAACTTCAGCTTTCTCCCATCTCCACGTCCCCTCCTTCCACACAGGGAATCAATTAGGTTGTGACCGTCACTGGAAGGCACAGTGGGGCTTCTGGAGCCACAGAAACTCACCAACCAAAACGGGAGAGGGATTAATTCATTTCATGCAAAGCACAGGCAACACCAGATCCCTTTGGCGAGTCTAAATGACAATAATGTGCACAGTGGCAACTGCGAGTGGAAGGAGTCAAGGTTGTCTTAATCTCCAACCAGCCTTTCTCAGGGTACTGAAGTATCAAGAAGAACAAATCACACATTTAGTCACCTGAGCATGACTAAGAACCATAGGCCTTAGCAAACATTATGAGAGCTTTAGCAAGCGCTCTGAGGGAGGGTGGATAGCCCAGCTGTCGGTGCAGTAGCATTCTTCAGCACGTCGGGTGCATGAAACCTTGGTCCCCAAACAGTTAATAGGGAAAAAAAAAGCCCCAACCCCCTCGTCAGCACTCAAAGCTAAAGCAATTATTTCTCCAGCAGAAGAAATGTATGCAAGCTATAAAATGACAAGAACGTACATGATCTCATATTGGCTTTTATGATAAATATAGTTAAATTTACATTCTGTGCAATTTAAAGAAAACAAAAATGTCAAAAGTCTGCATCTTATCAACTTCCATAATCATTAGAAGCCACTAAAAGATATATCTTGCAACAGATGAAAGGAAGTAACGTCTTTCACCCTGCCTCAATTTAATTAATGACTAATCTACAGCTTTTAGGTGTGACAAAGCTGGAGACTGGACACACACACTCTTCTTGCATTATTTTCTTCTTATTACACCATATTTGACTGGGCGTCTTTTTGTATGGCAAGTTTCCTACAATTGTCTTAACAATGTTGACCTCTTTTGTAAAAACCTGAAGGCATCTGCAGCAATTGTTCCTGAAGATGTGCTATCCAAAATGTTACCATTTCATGGCACTTCTTGAATGATAGAATAGAATTTTTTTTGGTATATATTCATTTTTTTTCAAATGCTATAAAAGAAAGGAAAACAATCATGGCTAAGGCCATTTGTGAGATGGCATTAAAAGAGCCTACTCTGAGACAGATAAAAATAATGAGAATCTTTCTGTCAAGAAAGATTTAGAAAATATCACTAGCATTATTAAAATTTAATTTTTTACTGTGCTTTTTGGTTCCCCCTTTTCCAGTGATAATGAGCAGGACTGCACACCTCCACAATGCTAGTACTTGTTTTGAGCAATAAATTCAGCCTTCCAGTCTGAAGACATTTCAGACAACAATTTTGACTGCTATAGGCTTATTTTTGCAACCTTTTCTGTGCTTTGAGTCTTCCTATAAAAACCAGTTCATAAGCTAATTTTCCACAAGGCCAGTGGAACATATAAAAATCAATTTTTGCCCAACCGGTTCAGAGAAAACCTGGGAACAGTGAAGACAGAACAGTGAAAAATAAAAAGAATCGATGTATTCACAAATGGTTTACCCGATAGAGAACTATCAAATTAGTTGTCAGGAGATACTTGCCACTACGAAAGTATTTTCTTTTCAGCATGTTACAGCATTTCTATTAGGGGAGCAGAAAAACCTCTACTTTGTCATGACCTCAGACTCCTCGGTTTAACAACCACGTCAAGCCTCCAAATATTCGGTAAAACCAGAGGGCACAAAGTCACAGTGCAAGAGCCCTTGCAGGTCTTGCAACCAGAGGGACCTGCAAGCCCAGCTGGCTTAGAGTGGGTGTAAGTCTTCATGATCTCCTGGAAGGCACAAAGATTCCTCGCTCAGTGAAGGCAGGGAGCCCTTCATGACCTCAGGCCAACCTTGTCAAGAGGAATTTGGTCCATCAAGAGAGGAAAAAAATTGTAAAAAACACCACCCAGACTTCCCTCCTCTGTTAAAACCCCAAATGTTTGGGAGCACACTGAAGACTAAGCAGTTTAATCTCTTGGACAGCAAGAACACAAATTTCTCCAAAGATGGGAATCCCATTTGTAGACTTCAAAACTTTCAGAATCCCAAGGACAACTCAGGGCACAGGATTTAATATCCTGGCCTAATCAGTTTCATCATCTTCTCCACTAATTGGGCAAGTGTTCCCAAAAATATGATACTGAGAAGGGGTGGGATAGGTGCTCAAGCCTGTCTGTCTGCAGCCAGAAAAATATGTCTGGAAAATTGACTGAAGAACAGAATCTGCTTTTTAATACAAATTAACCATCACTGCTGTAGAAATAAAACAAATTTATAATTTACAAGCTTAAACATTAAGGAAGCTATTTTTAAGTAGCTATAATGTTCAGCCTGGTATGTAGCATTTTATACACTCCTTCATTTTTATGAGTTGGCATTAGAATGTGACTCATTTTAACAGAAAAAAAAAGGATTAAGTACGTTACTCTGAAGTAAAGCTGCATATTACCTATTTAAAATACTGTAACACACCATGGAGACATCATTTCTAGGGCCAAACAAAACATTACTCAATGAAGAAATGGCATGAAATATAAAATATTCAGCAGAGGAAGGGCATTTGGAGCTAAGCAGTTTCATTGCCAATAAACAGCATCATAATAAATAGTAGGAAAAAAAGTGTACCTGTTCTTCACTATTTGAGATGTAACACCTCAGTGTGGGAAACTAATAAAGATACTACTCTTCCACTAAGCACATGTAGGGAAAAGCTAAAACCACCACACATTTTGATTCTGAATCTCTTACAACTGATGCTAATTTGCTTATGATATCTGCCTGATTTAGAGCTAATCTTCAGTAAATTAACTCCTAATGCTGTCTGAAATAATCCTCTTAATGCTGGTCTGTCTTGAGTACTTTATATCAAACACCATGAAATACACAAGCATACACAAGGCGTACAGCATCTGTAGAGCTCTTGGCTGCTCAAGAGTATTTGCTGTGCCATGAAGGCACAAGCACGGTGCAGAGCTCTGGGGCCCTGGGGCAGCTTGGGGACAGCTCTGGTTGTCCCCTTGGAAGGGGGCAGCAGGCCAGGGCTGTGTCCCACTGCCTTCTGGCCACCAGAGAGAAGAGGAGGCTCTTTGTCTCCTGACAAAGTGGTGCAGGGAGGTACAGCTCCATGCTCCAGAGCTCCCACCTCCAGCAGCACATGATAATGAGAAAAAGTAAACCGCTCAGGCTTTGAGATTTCTGAGCAACGAGATCTGTGTTAAACAGCACTAATTATCAGCTGGAAGCCTAATCTGATAACAGGTTTGAAAAGGCAGAGACAGACGAATTTGTTTCTTCAGTGGAGGAAAATATTTTTAAAGGTGTTGCTTCAGCATCGGCCAGTTTAATCATTATTGTCAGCGTGCTAACTTTGCACTCAAAAACATAATTTTTTTTCTCCTAAATCCACTGCAACAATTTTCTCCCCCAGTATTAATTTAATGATACAGCCAAAAACCTAATTGATATTGGTAAGCAATGCAATACCAACAGATTTGTTTCTTGGGTTTTGAAACACAAATGGCAGACACAACTTTGACTGAATGGACTTCTTTATGTTTTAACAGGCGGTTTATTGGCCCAGACTCCTACATATAACATGCAAAATTGCAAAAGCAATACATTTTTAATTGAAAAATTCACATATTTTTACTAAGAAAGTGACTCAAATAACAAGTAACTTTTTCAGGTAAAGGGCTCTTAAAACAATTTTAATATATGGAATGTTGTTTAGAAATTATATTCTCACTGTAGTAAGTGCTTATAGGAGGCTATTAAAAGAAAAAAAACTATCTATTGTTTAAATTATACTTTAGTGGAACTTGCTTTTTTAATATATTAAAGAATAGATAAAGCACAGTGATCAGTGAGCCGTAGGTGTCCAACAGCCCTTCAAGAGACTTGTGGAAATGTATAAAACAAGCAGTGATACAATCCTTTGCCAAACACTGTCATAAATTTTTTATTTGGCAGCTAACATTCTCACTAGCTTTCTTGGCAGCAATTGGGACCTTTAGCAAGAAAGGTGCAGGAGAAAAATACCTTGTTTAGAGATGTTTTCAACACTTTCTGGGATTTTTCAGAACTTCTGCCTGCAGCATATTTTACAACCACAGTCTCCAGTCACCTGATGAGTGGGTGGTGGTTTTAAACTTTTTTTTTTTAATATAGACAGCCTACTACTTCCCTCTGGCCTTCAGCCTAGGATATGAGTGTGTGGAGTGGGGCTGTATGTTCCACAGAGATACAAGTGGTTGCTCCTCTCTGTCTAGACAAAAAAACTTGAAAATAATTTCAGAATGTACCTTTCATTGCTCCTGATACTATCTGTATCTTATTCCTGGGTGACAGAGATAAATGAAAGTCAAACATATGCTGACTACTTTTGCATTTTTCTTGGGAGATCTCTGCAGAAGAACTGGTCACAGGTGCAGCTGCCCTGGCCAGCCAGTGGGCTGCTGAGAAACAGAATTGGGAAATAGATTTCTGTGTCCAGGTCCAGAGGTTTTTGGTTTGTTTGTTTTCCTTTAATGTACTGAACTTAACATCTGATGTGCTACCTTCCTCCAAGAACCCAGATATGCTGATGCATATGTGTCTTACCAATTCACTTATGGAGAAGGTATTTTATATTTTGGTGTTTCATAATTTTGGAATAAAAATAAGATAAACCTATTTTACATCTCAGCAGCTACCTCCAAAACTTTCACAACAGTAAGACACATCTCAATTCTTCACATGAACAGAAAGGAAACAGAAAGGAAACAGATTTGGACCAGGAAAAACACCTTTTCCTAATCTGCCTCAAACGAGAAAGGCTAGAATTTACTTCTAGACAGCACAAATTGCTTTAAACACAGGCCTAATTAAACTAACGCTGTTACAATTATAAACACAACCTGTAAGGCTTCCCCAGAGCCTTTGCTCCAGTTTTGGCTGCCGTGTTTACAGGGGCATCACCCCCTCGAGAACGTTTCAGAGCCCACACAGACATCTAGTGGCAGGTGAAAACACTGCACGGTGGCATCGCCACCTGGCACAGCTCCACGGGGACCTGAAGCCATGCCAGGGCTCAGGTGAGATAACTTCGCTGCCACTACGGATGGGCAACAGAACAGGGAACGCTTTGCTTCCTCTGTGCCATCCCAGGCAGTCAGGGTGAGAGAGCTGCTCTCGTGGCAACTCTGCCTTCCCAAATTTACATTATTATTGATTCTCTTCAATTAACGCAGAGCTCTTTTTGTCTTTCTGAGTACTTTTAAATCTCTCTCCGTGCCACTGTTCTGTTTTACTTAAAAACTGCAGAGGTTAATTATGTAACATCACTTGAAAGGTTCTCTGAATGTGGCTACACACACCGCAGCTGACTGGAACACACCAGGGCAATGCGATTTTACAGACAGCAAAACACACACGATGAGAAAGTGCAGTCAATAATAAATTCTAAATGGTTGGAGGAGGAATATGACTTGCTCCACAGTCTGCATCAATCAATGGAAAGATGCCTAAAACTTCAGTGGGGTTTGAGTCCCACATCTGCAAAGGAGATCAAGCGCCACAGCTCTGCACAGAGCTCAGTGCCCTGATTCTGCTCTGTTACACCATTTTAAATCAAGCAGCACTCAGTGGTGTCATAACCCTGTACATCTGTGTCAGACCCTGTGTTGCAAGGACAGACTTGATGCCAAGAATGCAAAACAGATGTTGCTTTCCTAATGTTTTCTTGTTGTCCTTTGAGTTGTTTTCATGGGGTTCTGTTTTCATTTTGGGGAGTGAAACAGGTCGGCAGGACTTTTCAGAGGGCAGACTGGAGGAATGCTTCTGCATCTTCCTTTTTATTTTTGTGTGCATGTGTGAATATGCAGAGGCTTTGAGTTACAACCAGGAAAAATCTCTTTTTTTCTTTTTTTTTAAGCTTCATTTGAGCTATGCTCAGTTCCCTTGGGGCAAAGTGAAAGGTAGCTATTTGTGGATGGGAAAAAGGGCTTTTGTGAACAGCAAAACTGCATCACCAAACAGCTTAAGAAAAAGGTTTTTTGAAGTTATTTTTCACTACTACTTTAAGAGGAAACAGGGATAAATATATCTTTTTTGCATGTTGACTCATTAACAAATTTAGCAATAAACACCTTGCAATTAAGTCCACTAGTTTACTGCTGCCCAGAAGTTTCTCAATACTCTTTGCACAGAAGGTTTTGGAAAACGCAGCACTAAGAAATGGTGAAGGCAAATCCTAGCAGCTTGCTCAAGCAAATCTAGCCAAGGCTTAAACTCACTTCTGAACACTGAAATTTGAGATGCTGTATCAAATAAGCAGCTCTTTTTCCCTGAAGAGAAGAAACTGGGTGTAGCTAACCTAGTGCATAATAGGTTTATTCTCATTCACAAAACAGGAATTACTTTATGGCCCCAAAGTAAAACTAGCACAGAAATATACTGGCAGATTTGCTGCAGATGTGTGTTGTGACACGTATGCAGGGAATCTGCTATTAATCACACGCTAAGATTTTAATATTATGTAGGGTAATGCAGGCAATCATTATGGTGGAGGTTCTGGATGCATAACAGCCTAACCCACAAATGGGACTTTTAAATTTAACTCATTTGAGTTCACTCTCACACTGCACCAGTTGAATTCCCTGGTTCATCCCCCCACTCTCCATTACATACATTTATTTCAATATCCATTGTGCCTTTCCTTTTGTGCTTGTGCTCCACTTCTTTTCTTGTGACTCATGGCAGTGTTGGGGAAAGTGCAGCTTTTCAATTCTCCTGTTTGCTGGACTACAACAGGAATGTTCTTGTTAGAGGGGCTGTTTGTGAGACCCCTGGACATGTACCCAGCACAGGAAACAGTCTGGCTCAAATGCTGGAAAAGCCATTCTTCACCTGAATCCTTCAAAATTTGTGTCTGAACATAACTAGAACCTATGTATCCATACCCGGGCTAAGATTACTATGGACAATTATACCGTGGAAATGCATTATTCTGACAAAGCAATCAATCACGTTATTTCTCACAATTTCAGTTCACCCCTAAAATTTTCCTTACCTCCAAAGCCAGCTGGATATTATATTACTGAAGCTGTTGAAAGGGTGTAACACTAACCATGAAGCCAAAGGCCACTAAAACTATGCAATGCATAAATTTTTATTGTTTGCTCAGCATTGAAATCTCATTAGGGCTCATAACTCATCGGTGCACTGCAAACATTTGCATCTGCTGATCATGAGAACTTGGATGGAATGTACACCTTTGGCTAATTTACTTGTTATGTTTTTAGATGAGACTGTGTTGCTTTTTATTTTCTTTTTAAAAAGTCCTTATGCAGTTGTGAGTCAAATGTCCACTTTTTAAACTGAATATAGGAAAACTTTCACTTGCAGTTTCTCAAGGTTGTTCTGTTGCTGGCAATGTTCATGATCATCATTTTACAAAAGCTTCATTTGACTTAGTATTCAGGGTAGTCATTGTTTGAAAACTGTGCCCCATAGAGCATTTCACTTCAGTCATCCTTTCTGTTTTATGCAGTCACATTTTAATTAGATTAAAATTTGTCCTCCAATTAGCTTTCATTAAAGTTTATAGATTACAGGAAAAATCTCCACTGAGCTGTGCTTCAAAACTGTGCCTAAAGTTTAAAATGAAATAACTGTGCAAATGAAGCGATTATGAAGATTATTACTATGCAAAAAACATCAGTCGCTTCTTGGTTTACTTATACATTTAACTGTGTAATTCATTTTGCCAACTTCAATACCTTTGTGTTCTCCAGAGTAGTCATCATAATAATACCTTACAGTTACAGGATACCTTTCATTAGCAAGGCTCCTTAGGGGCCTGATTCTGCATACCAGTATTCCTGCTGAAGTCCCTGAAACTATTTGAGCGAGTGCTCCTCGCTGCATGTGAACCAGAACCCAAGTACAGGTCAAATCCTGCTTTCAGATACCCACGTAGCATTACTGCTGATTGCACAGCTCGGAATGCAAACCAGATATGAACATTATGTAAAATGTCCTTCTGGGTGAGATGTGGCAGCTGTTTAATGGTGCATGGTTACAGGGCTCACCTCTGTAAATGAGGGTGTGAGGACAGATACTTCCCCCCCCAGTTAAAATTGCAGAGAAAGCTGAGAATGTAATTATCCAAAGAGGAAGCGACTCAGTAGGACACTGGGGCTGGGGCTGCATCTCTGCTGTCACTCACGTCTTCAAGATGTGACATTGCTGAGTATCGGATGCCCAGTCACTAATACCTCCTGCACATGCAAATCTACTATGTGCTGAAGGCAATATAAAGTTTACAGCTCACCAGGCTGATCCTACAACCAGAGCAGACATTTATTCTGGAGCAACCTCTTGGTGGAACACAAGGGACTCCATGTCGGAGCAGGGTGCCACAGAAATGGATCTGTTTGCAGGAAATTCTCTCCCAATAGCTAGAGCTATAAATATATACATATAATTAAAAAAAAAAAAAGAGAGAGAGATGCAGCCAACATCTTAAAACTAAAAATAGAGACTCTTGGGTTACAAAAACAGGGACCTGTCTTTGCTCTGGCAACATATTCCTGATAGGAGGAACACAGCTGAAAACAACTACTTTACTACAAATGAAATGTAGTTCATTAGCATGGGAGAACAGTTTCAGCAAAATGCAGGAGTGTAAAAAGCAGTTTCTCCTATTTTTCATGTGCTAATTGGTTGAATAACCACTAGTAAATCTTCACATCCCTGAGGTAACTGTGTTATCCCCACTTAGCAGATGGCAAAAGTAAAGTTGAAGGGTGTCAAAGGCTAGAGGGGAATTTATAGTTTAAATGTTCTGACTCAAGCCAAGACCATGTTTCCAAGATGCAAAGCAAACAGCAGCAATACTAATTTTAGGAGTCATGCTCAAGTCTGTCCCTTCCTCCACCTGCACTCCTCCTCTTGATGTTCCCTTCTGCCATCTCGTTACAGCACGCCAACCTCAGTTGTGCTGACTCAACAGCTTGTGGGTCCATGTGATGAACCAGATCAAGCAATTGATCCAGGATAAAAAAAGAAAGAGAAAAAAGAGAAGGGTGGAGAGGTGAGGAGAGATATTTTGCACTGGATCAATTCAGTTTGAAGACATTGACCGGAAAACAGAAGTAACCATGTAAACAAGAAAGCAGTTGGATGCAGCATAGGGGCAGGAGTGAGTATTTTCGTGGGCATTGTGAGTATTTTGTGAGACCCTGTTGTTGATGTTGATGGTTTTGTACCACAGGTCTGAGGTCCAAACCATTCTGAAATCATTCCATTTTTGTGCTTTAACTTTTTTATAACTCTCCTATTTACCTCCCTTTGCATGCTTTGCTCTGAGGAAGAGCATAGTTAGTCCACACTACCTTTGCACAAGAAATTTGCCCAAGGAAATTCAGAAACTGCAAGTATTTGACTTTCCACAATTAAGACCTGGAACACCAAGTTTGCCTTCTCAGTTACACTGACTATATTTCAGAAATACTGCTCCATTTCCTCAATAGAATTGCCATGTTTCATAAAACACAGACAAGCTAGTCATGCTTTATGTCAAGGGTGCATTTACAAATAGTTTATAAAGGATTTAGATGATTAACCATATATTAAGACAGTTAATCAAATTTAAGAGGCTATTTTAGAATTCTACAGATTGAGCAGTTATTTATAATCCTTGTTATTACTTTCTACCTTACATCCAACCATAATGCATACCATTAGAATATTTTGCTAACTCTTTATCAATTATTTGTGTTAGCAGAAAAAAAAACCCAACAAAAAACTCCCCAAATCCTATCATAAGGAGTAGGTTAGATAATTAGGACATTGAGACTCCTAGACTAAATGAATCAGATCCAAGAATCAAATATTTGGAGGTAATTAGCCTTTGCCATGATTTAGATACTTTAAGGTCCTTAAAAATCTCAGCCCTCAGTCACTGTGCACATGGGATTTAGGCAATTTTAGAAAGCTGGCCAAGTGTCATCTGAAAAGGCAAAAAATGCTGAAGTAACTGCAATAGCTGAGGAACACATATTTTCTTCAACAAACCATCAGCATCATGACAGGATGCTTAAAGCTTCAGTGCTTCATGCTGGTTGGAGGAAAAAAAAGAACAATGGAGAACTTGAGGAATGTTTAATTTAACTGTTATCCTTACAAAATAGAATTTGCTCCATTAGAATGGAATGAAAAATTATTTCCTGTAATTTTATTCAGTCATTTGAAGCAGTGTCTTTTCTTTTTCATAGTTTTCACTTGGTACTGGGCATATAGAATGTTTTTAATGAAGAAATAACTACAGATCACTTTTTATTGTGGTATGATTTATATAGTTAAAAAAAAATTCTATTCTGGAAGTATAGTGTATTTGGTGCTATTTTTGCCTAGGAATGGAAACTCGAACTGGAAATAGAGTCATTCATTCACACTTACAGGATGACATCCCGTTGACAGGCATGCAAACTTGGAAAGGTGCTATGCAGTCACTCTTAAAATACTACACTATATTTTTTTCCTTCTAAGCTTCAATTAAGAAAATGTTATAGAGGGATCAGTACTTTGTGAAGGCTAAGGGTTCATCATTTGCAAGAGATCCTCTTTCAGAAGCACAAAGATAGAAAAGTCAAGGCACTAACTACTAAATAAACTGTTTTCACAACAGAACTGGCACCGTCAAGCACTTCTGCAGTGAGGTGCTGTGCTGTCAGGAGTTCTGCTCGTTCACACTGTCATCTCAAAGAGCATTTCCCTGTCCCATCAGCAAGGTCATCAATCCTTCCTGCCAGGTAGTCAGCTATTTGCCTTGGTTGGGTTTTTATTTTTTCCATTTGAGGAGAATGAAAATCATAAAAGGTATGAAAATACAATTGAGGTAGATAAACTTAGAGATTCTAACAGAGCTGGAATGCTGTTGGTGCTAACAAGCCCCGAGCTAGTGATCCGTGTCTGGCATGCTCTGCCAAACAAACTGCAATTACAGAAGGACCAAAAATAAAACAAGCAACTTTAAACCTCCTGAACGTGTGAGCCTGGGCCTAAGAATCATATTTGCACTTGCTCCCACAGGCTTGCTTCCAAAAGGCACACAAAACTGGAGGGACCTTTCTAATGGGAAGGAAGGAAGGAAAGTTTCCATTTGAGAGCTGGCATTTTGGAATGGCAGAAAGAGCAGCTGACCCCGGAGGCTCTTGCCCCTCGGTGTCAAATTCCTACAAGAGCAGCTCGTGAGACTTCAGCTCTGTCATACCTGAATCGAAACGTCAGGGCTCGAATCCATACCACAAGTCATGCTCTCTGAAATTGAGGTACTTAATCCTCTTGGCTTTGCTGCCTGTTGGGCTTTTCCACCCTTTTGCATGCCTCTGCAGTGCCAGTCAGGATGTGCTTCCCCTTTTTGTCTTACGGAGAAAACCTCAGCCAGGCCCAAATTTTAATGATTTCAAACGATGCGCTCTGTAACTTCCTTTGCACCAGCTTCCTTGTTTTCTGCTGGTTCTAAAAAACCCCTTTGACCCACTCATAAGAGCACCATTTCTGTTTCTGTCATCCCAAATTAACCAATGAATGAGGAGAGGAGAAACTCCCCTGTCACTCCAAACCTTCACCCTTCAAGTCCCCCTGCCTCATTGCAGCCCTGGTGCTCTAAACTAAAGCATTAATGGGCTGAAGTTTCAATGGGACATCAGCACTTACTCAAATAATTTTCTGAATCGTGGGCTAACTGGTGGTGGGCAAGGGCAGGTATTTACTTCGTGCAGTCTCTTAGGATACAATGGATTTATGGCCGTCAATTCTGAACAACACCACTATTGTCTCTTCACATTCTATCTGCCTCCATTATTCATTTGTGTTGATTTTGATTGATGAAGACACTTTAAAAAAGGAGGGGAGGAAGGAGGAGGGGGAGAGGAATACTTCAACTGTTTGGGTTCTAATTCCTGTAAATCTACAGTTCATACGGCAAGAGTGCTGCTCAAAAGAAATGTCAATCCTCACATTTTGGGAAGAGATTTTTCCTTTTACCAGTCTCTCTTCTTTCTGAAGGAAGTGGGGTGCAAACAGGTCGTCCAAGACATACCTAATCACCATAGGGGTGGCATATCACATTTCAATCAGCCAAGAAAATAATATTTTTTTTTTTAATGCATAAGTGTTAAGATTTCCACAAAACCTCTTTTGCATATTTACTTTCTATGTCACAGCTAATTAAGTTTTAGGGCTGGTTCAATACACCCAAAATTGCTGAGATCACAGATTTGAACCCAATAAGAGTAGATAAAATTTCTTCATTCAAAGTGAAACCATCTGCCAGAAATCTGACTGTGTGGAAGTCATAAAGAAAAGGCCCAGCTTTGGCTTGTTTGCTTCCAAATATATGGTATTTACTGACCTCTCATTAAAATATCCTGACAGAATACAGATTATGAACCATCCGATACATTTCTTTCCATGGGAGGCAGCGTCTGAGGCCTGGGGGTAAAGAGATTCCTGAGAGTTGTTTAAATTCAGTTCACTTCTCTCAAAGTTTTAAATGAGCTTCTGAGCACTATAAACTTGCCAAGCTGTCTGCTTACTTATGGAAAAAGAAAAAGAAAGAAAGAGAGAGAGAAAGAGAGAAAGAGAGAGAGAGAGAAAGAGAGAGAGAGAGAAAGAGAGAAAGAGAGAGAAAGAACGAGAGAAAGAAAGAGAGAAAGAAAGAAAGAGAAAGAGAGAAAGAGAGAAAGAGAGAGAGAGAGAGAGAGAAAGAAAGAAAGAAAGGAAAGAAAGGAAAGAAAGAAAGACAGACACATCTGAGTTTGCATTGCTCCTGTTCAGAGATCTGCCCCAGCACAGGCTGACTGCAACATTCAATGGACTGCCTGTAGCCAAGGGAAGCCCAGAACCCTCCTGAATATTTGGCCACAGGATTTCCTTACTAGTTCCACCCCTTTTTGAACTTTAAATAGTACGAGCTATAATAAACCAAGAGAACCAGTGAAAAAAAAGGACAGATAAATTTTTAATAGACTGGCGTCAGATGTCACAGTCACCACCACATTCAAAAATCAACCCTTCTATTGAAATTTTGGTGTCTAAAATGTTGGTGTTTTAAAATGACTGCAGACTCAGGAAGAAAAGGTTTGCTGTTTCCTATTACCTCTGAAAATGTGGGCTTAGAAACATTACTTGCAAAAAAGGAAAACTTGACTTCCAAGAAGAAATAGGTGAAGAGAGGAAGAGTCTGTGGAACTGCTGAACTCACAAAAGCTTGCTGCTTGACCACTTCGTTTGTTTTACAAATCATAATTACATCTGCCTTTTTAAAATATTATGTGGTTCATATTATTACTTTCTGTACCATCTTTCATGTTTCAAGGGAGTAGGCTGCTACTAACTGGTGTTAGGAAGAAACTAATTCTAATTACTCAGTATTTCTGCAGCTCCCTGAGACGGATACAAGATGTGTGCAAAATCATCCAGTTCTGTTTTTGAAACTCCCGTCTTCACAATTTTGACTTTTCAAAATGATCTGCTCTTAATATAACATGGGTTGTCAAAGGCTGTCAAATAAACGATAAAACTCTCAGGAAATAAACATCTCTCCCCTAGTAGGTTTGTATATATTTCCGCAAAAGTAAAGAATTCTAAAAGTAAATAAACACATGGGAGGATTAGAGAAGCAATAAACAAAAGCATTTCCTCATTTTGAATTTAAGAAAATAGGAGCCTCTTTCCAGCCATTGCCAGGAAATACTAATGCACAGAGGTGAAGTTTGTGCTAGCTAAAATATTATTTCATGCTAAGGCACATGGACATGCATTCATGCATACATGCACTCACTGCATGTATATCCCCAACCAAAATTTAAATCAAGTTTCTACCAATGATCTGCCACGATGGATTGATGGGCAGAAGATTTTAACACCCATTTGGACCAACACAGGCACTGGGACTCCTTGCTGCAAGATGATAAAGACTAAACCTTTTAGTCCTAATGAAGGAATTTACAGGATTCCTAATGCCTGCACCCCACCTCATTTCTCCCACAGTCCTGCTGAAAGCTTTAAAAAAGTCCCCAGCACTAACATGGTACAGAGCCTGTTGAACATGCTGATCTGCTCATGATTACTCTTTGCCACTGTAAAACAATCTAACTCCTCAAGTGAATGGAGTCTGTAGCAACAATGGTGTTATTGACTTGTTGCTCCAGCTCTATTTAGTTATTACCCTCGAGGCCACAATCAATAGACTTTGCACCAAGTCAGCCTAATAAATCCCAGGCTTTCACTGGAGCTTTGCCAGGAACTGCTAGAAAATCTATGGCAGTCAAACACTTAGAGTATGAATAACATAGAAAGCTGTACTGACAGCTGTATAAATTAATTAACAAGGAATGTTCTTACTCTTTTAAGAAGACCACAATGCACGTTTATCATGATTTAAGGAGTCACAGGTAGAGCAACAGGAAAAATTACCTTTGTGCTTTCATTTAAAATAAAAATCAAATATGATTAAAACAAAACAGCTTCAGACTACATTTCCCCCCCTTTGATTATTGGATGTGCAAAAATCTGCATTCACATTATGGCTGTGGCCATTTAATTATTCCAAGTTTGATTTAAAAAGGAATGAGCCCAGCAACCACTGACCATTCAGTGCAAACGGTGCTGGCATTTTAACCGGATAAACGTCGACTGCTGTGTGCTGCTATCTGCAAGGGGGACTTCAATCGCGTTTGTAATGCAGTGATTAAAACAGAAACAAAAGGAAGGGGGGAAAACAGTTGTTCAAGAAGTAAGAGGTTGGTCACCAGTGAATTCCAGGTTCTTTCAGTTCCTCCTGTAATAAGCAAACAATCTGCAGACTCAGCTGCGAGGCGCCTGATCGCAGTGTCCGGAGACGCGCTGAACCCACTGTGGCAAGAGCTTGGTGCCAGCCCCGGAACAAAAGAACCTCCTTTCTTGCACTTTGAAAACAAATGTAACAGATCAATAGGCTCTTACAACTGATTAGGTGCCCCAGTGGTACTTTCTGGGAGCGTTCAGCTTTCCTAACGAGGGTCACTGCTTTGCTGGGAAGCGAGGAGGGGATTGGGCACTTGCCAGGCTGGCATTCAATGCTCCCCACCAGTGGAGGTGGCACAACCTGGGGCAGAGTCCAATGCTTGAGACTGAGTTGTGGCAGCCTTTGACTTTTAGGGAAGGGAAGGAAGGCTTGGGCAACAAGGAAGAGCTAAGCTGTGCTGTTAGCCTGGGAAAGAGGAACAAAATCTGTCCCAGGCCTTGGCAGAAATGATCCAGAATCCTGGTTATTCAACTTGATAAAAAAAGGGGTCATGTTTCGATCCCAACCCAATTGGAATGGATATATTCTGAACATTCTCCCACCCTGAAGATAGACAATCTCACCATTAATGGTTGGTCTCCATAGCTTTTTCCAAAAAAATTAGATTTTCAATGGTTATTTTGATACTGCTTGTTATCAGCAGAGAGGAAGAGATGAAGTTCATTGCACAGCTCTCAGTTCCTCTCCTCTATAGACAAATGCATTTAGTCTCAGCTTTTAAATTCAAAAGTAGGGCTTTCAGGAACTTCAATGTTTCTAAGGATTGAAGAAGCAATTTCTATTGAAGTTTCCAAATTCTGTTTAAGTCCTCCTGCCCCAAAAGGACTCATGAGCTTTTTGGGGGAAAAAAAAAAGGTTATACTTTTCATTTGGAACATGACCTCAAATTTGAGGTTATTTGATTGTTTCTGAGTACTGCTTCTCCTTTCTCCCTTCTGTTCCTTTCCCCTTTTAAAATATGCCAAATTACTTTGTTTTAAAATACCCCTTTCTATAGAGGCATATGTAAAGCATATATGCATCAAATAAAAGAGCTGCTTGGGAATTAGGACATAGTTTCAAGAATAGTAAGGGAGATGGAGAGCCAGAGTTTCTGAGGGCTCAGTCCTATAAAAAAGGCTTAATTTTCATTATCAGATGAATATCTGTCCTTTTAAAACATAACTTTTCTTTAACAAGGTCAATTTCAGTACCCAAAATTGTGTCATCAAAAGCACTATTCATATCTGAAAATTTAGGATTCAGAATTCACTGAAAGTAATGGGAACCCACCAGGGATGCACCTGGAGCCTTACAGCTCTTCTGGCAAAGTTTCATCAGAAGTGACCAATATGCCATTGTCTGGCTCTGGTTAAAAAAACCCTGTTCAGTTCTGGACCCTGGGTCATGCTTGAGATTTCTTGCATCATGTGATTGTTTTTATTCACAAACTTTCTGAAGACTCAGTCAATCACTGTGAAATGTTGATGCAGTTTTTATATCGAGCAGAGGCAATAATGTTATTATATATAATATACATATACACACACACATTTTTATATATAAATACCTGCATTTTTCAAGCAGCTGTTTCAAATACAGTGCCTAAACTCCTACACCTTCATTTTGTATGTGCAAACATGACAACAGAGTTCAAACCTTAGCATTTCTGCCAGGTCTTGACCTGGCAGGAGGACACAACACAGAGCAACACGATGCTGGAAGCTCCACGAGTGGAAGGCAGAGGCTGAACATCCAGGAGCTGCCAAAAGCAACAGCCTTGGATCTAATGCTGGCATCCTTTTTTCTTTCTGAGCCAGTTTTGCAGCAAGCTCCATGATGCTGTCAGGAAGCACTCTGCTGCTGGAAGCTGCTCTGCTTTGCTGATGAGATTTAAAACTAAGCTGCTGGTCTTTTGGGAGTCGTTAAAGATCCTGAGATAAAAGTGAATCTCATTAGCCAATCTTAAGAAACTCATATGAAGAGGGACTGTGGAAGGAGAAATAGCTGTTTATGAGCAGAGCAATGCAGAATTTCATTAAGTTCTTGCCCATATTCTGCATCTGACCAATACAGAAGAAGACAACTACAGAGACACCAAAGGATTCCCAACCTCTCATTTCCTAACATCTTCAGAAATATTAATTATCAGCTTCACAGCATTATCCAGCCTATTTGCTTTTTTCTTCACTGCTCAGCTTCTTGACTGAGGCCCCCCTGGCCTCACTGCAGCCAGCTCTGCACACAGCTGGCACAGCTCACTCCTGCCTGTCCTCAGCCCTCTGATTCACGCCACAGTGTCTCCCTGTCCACCAGGAACTTTCTAAAGTGACACCCACAGAGCATGAAACAGCTTCACAATTTGGGTCTACATTGCAATTACACTACTTATTTGATTTTTTAAATAAGACTGGTAACCTTTATCAACCACAGGAATAAAAATTACAATTATTTTAAATAGACACCAGTCAAGTGTAGGCTAAAAATCTTTTTTTCCTTGTCTCTTCTTTCCCTATTCATTGCATTCCATGCAAATCCCTCTCCTCTCTTCACAAACTAATTTGATGATCTTATTTTTAAGCATAGTAAAAACTGTAATCAAATAACAGCATTTTTCTCTGAGTACCTAGGTTTCTTCACTTGTACATGAGTAAGTACAGTAATTCCCAGGCATACAGCCACAGCAAGGCAGAACTTCCAAAAAAATTGCATCACTCTTCACAGCACTGCCTGCTACACCACTCTGCAATTGCTTCTGCTCCTTGAAATAATCCCCTCTGAAATGGAGTTCTGGATTTTGGCTGCTGATAATCCCAAGGGGTACCAGAGTGATAGCCAACTATCCATAACCAATAAACATAAGCTTGCCAAAGCATCCTCTTCCTCTTTTCAGTTCTCTGATTTCCATATTCTTGAGAGCTGGCCCAGGAACCCTGGCCAACAGTAGACAGCCATATCATGGCACAGATTTAGAGGATGAGGAGCATAAATGGAAATACAGAGCAGTTGAAAAATTACATTTTAATTCAATTTTCTGAAAAACAGTCCCACACTTAAATGCACTTTGGATGAGGACCATAAAAGCAGTACAGCTTCTCTGGCTGCTTTTTTAAACTCAAATGTGTGCTATCTCACTTTAATCTTAACTGCTACTTAAGGTGATAACACTGAACAATGTGGCTCTAGAATATATAGGCCAAACAAGAAGCAGGAAACGTTTTTCTTTCCAGCAGGTCTGCAGAGGTACAACAAAAAGAAACACTCTTGAGCACTAGACTAGCACTGAACACAAATGATAACATTGTACAGGGCTGAGTTTTCAGCGATTTGTTCCTTTCTACCAAATGTTCTGCAGCTAATTGGCTCTGGAAAAGAATCTGTGCAAAGCTGGTATGGCCCAGCCTGCTTTAATTGGGGTGATGCCCACCAATAGCTCCTCAGGATCAGGGCAAAGGCATCCTCCTGCCAAGCAAGGCTCTTATTTACTCATGTGGCTTCAAAATCTCTCTGTCATGATAGAGTGGATCAACCCAATCTAAATGTTTTGATGTGTTGCATGTGTGGAAAACAAGATACACACTCATAAAGCAGCTGATTCCTGAGTGCAGCCCTTTAATGGCCTCAACACAGAGCACAGGGTAAGTGAATTCGTCCTCTGCCAATGCAGACTGAGTTACCTTTCCATTTCTGTGTAACATTGGAAACTCAATGCCTGCTTTAAATGATGGAATTAAGCTAGATGTAACTTGCAAATTGATTAATTTTCTCAGCAGACTGAGATTGATCTGAATTTTCTCTTTTGTGCAGTAAGTATTCTACACTTGTCCTGAAACAACTTAGCTAAAATAAATTAGCCAGTGAGGAATAAATTTAAAGGGACACTGACAGATCTAATTTAGCCCCAAATTAAGGATAAAAGCGAGAACAATACAAAATAAATATTAAAAAGTCAGCCTGGAAAAAACCCCAATGCTTATGTGAGACTTCTTATAAGGAAATAATTTCCATTTAAATAATATTTGCAACCTGCAATTGAGTTCTGTGGTGAAGGTGAAATTTACTTTCAGCGAGGTGACACCAGCAAGTCCACTCAGCTCTTCAGCTGCAACCACCAG
Source organism: Entomyzon cyanotis (assembly GCA_024500445.1). Classification (NCBI taxonomy): domain Eukaryota; kingdom Metazoa; phylum Chordata; class Aves; order Passeriformes; family Meliphagidae; genus Entomyzon; species Entomyzon cyanotis. Next base: position 8,712,955 of record JAKEPQ010001000.1, read on the forward strand.
CAGCAAATAGACTGCAATAAGCAAATGTAATATTTCTAACCAATGATCCAGGGTCAGTTGTTGACAGTTTAAATACATTGCTATCTTAGCTAGCATAATATTTTAGGGATCATCCATAAAAATTTCAAGTATTTTAAAAGGCACTTATGAGAGCAGACAATATGATCTTTGCTGGTATGGTTGCTTCTATCCAGAGGTGCTCCTGAACTGCTGTGCCAACATGTGCACTTGGAAATTCATCTGACCACCACCAACTTCACCCACTTTTAGGAATTCTGCAGAGATGCAGCTCTGTGGGCCTTAAGACCTGACCTGGCATGACTGGACTAAAAAGGAGACAAGAGCTCATTCACATTCCTTTAGCAAGTAGTGTAACCTAACTGGTTTTGTGGCAATTTAAAATGGTTCCCTGAGCTTTTTCCTATTTTAAATTCAGCCTCTGAGCTGTATAGATATTAAGAAAAAAACCCCAAATGTTTTCAGATCAGTTCTGTTCAATGGCACTTTTCCACCTTGCTTTTCAGTCCTCCTTTGGTCAGAAACCAATTTAAAGCTCACAGCACCCCCTGTGATGGGGACTCAGGGAAACATGTATGCTCTGCATGCTGGTGTAAGAAATAAGACCCATGGCATCCATACCATCAATAATCAGCCACCCATTATTAGATCTCAAGTTTCTAACTAAGCTCAGAACTTTCACCTCTTATTTTGTTTATGAGACACGTTAAAATAGTAAATAAAACCTGATGTGCTGAATAAAACAAAAAAGACAAAAGAATGACAACAGCAATTGAAGTTGTGGGGGAAGCACCACAGAACACAACATTATCCATGGCTGCAATAAATCAGCATTGAAAAGAGTTTAATAAGGTCATTGAGTAAAAGGTAGAAAAAGGAAATGTAAGGGCAGTTCCTATAGCAAGAAGTAAATTGATTATATCACCCTGATGGTGATAAATATGATGGTGATATCAGCTGCCTTGTTGCTCAACTGGATGAAATAGCACGTATTTCACCAGCCTATGGGATTAAAACCTGGAGGTGAGAAATTGAATTGGCATTAAGAATAATGTTTGCCTTTATAATTTTTTTTTTCTCAAGAAATTTACTATATTGAATGGGACAAAACTTACATTTAAAGGAAGGCTTTATTTGTCACACATATGATCTTAACTCAATAAACCAAACAAGGCTTTTCTCTCTCCCTAAATCAGTACAATAATGGTAGTTTTGTCTAAGCTGCTTGTTTATACAAGAGCCTGTAGATATATAGACCTTAGGCTAATCCTATTGCTGAAAGTAAGACCTAAATGAAAACAAATCTTACCAGCAGATCTCTATTTTAAAGACAGCTCTATTCAAATCAGCTATGTTGATTATACTCTGAGATAACTCACACACCATTTAAGGTTGATCACTTTAGCAAACATGAGCTTAGTGCTGCAATTTTCTAGTCTTTTATTTTCCAGGATAGCAAAGACCCCCACACCAACTTCTTTAGAGATTTACACAACTTCAGGCCAACATATTCTTCAGGGAGAAAGAAATAGATGCAAAAGCTCAATTTAAAATCTCTGTGTTAGATTTTTCAACAATGCTGGATTTTAGTATTGAAGAGCAGGTTCCATTTTCTCTTTTTCTCCTTCATGCACACGCTAATCAGAACACAGAGTGATGGCACCTTGACTTTTTCTGGTCCACACGACATCTACACAAAACTCATGAAAACGATGTGCAAAAACTGACTATGGTTTTACCCTCCTCAAATGAAATATTTTTCTATGGAATACATAATATATATCAGGGATACAGTGGAGAGTGGGAATAAGGGAAACTGAAAGGAGAAATATATTTTAAAAGCCAACAAACTTTTTTTCCTTTATTTTTCACAGTGAAACAAAACCCCTGTACCAGCAAAAGGTTGGTAAATGCTTGTCCTCTGCAAATATATTGGTAGGGTCCATCACTTTAAATGCACTCATTAATTGCAAGTGGATTTAATATTTAAAAGAAACTTAATTTTCTCTGGGAGAACATTTGCAGAAAAGAACTGATAAACTCTAAATGCAACATGGTGATCTTCCATTCTCCCCCTTCCTCTACCTTTTCTACCAAAGTGGACAGAAACAGGTTCCCCTGAAGAAGTCAAAGGACTTTGATTGTCCAAAGCCAACAGAGCCCAATGCCACCAACAGTGTATTTAGCACTCCCTGCAACCCCACAGCTCCCTGTGATCTGCTCAGATGAGTCTGGAGTCCTTTCTTAATTGCACGTGCATGGATTTGTTTGTGGTTTCTGCAGAAGAGATATTGCCTCAGGTTGTATCAAATTCTGGAAAGAGTTTTCAGTGGCAATTTTTGTTCGCTGGAAAGAAAAACTCTGTGCTCTTGATAACCCCTGCTCCCCCTACAAAGAAATCCCATGACAAACCCTCTGCTGTGGCCAACAGAGAGGTGGGAAAACTGCTGTCAAGCTGTCTGGCCTTCCCCCTCTCCCTGAACCCCTTCCAGGCTGCACACACACCGGGAGGAATGACCGGGCTTGCACTCCCTGCTCACCACAAACTCCATCGCTGCAGCAAAAACACAAGTTTTAACAAGTCTGCTGACTTCAATAGCAGCATTTACTAACACAACACATGTCCACCGAGTCAGGAGCTCTTTAGAGCAAGGATTACAGATCTCCAAGGAAAAATAAAGTCTAAACAAGGGAGGTGATGGGCTGACTCTGAAAGGACAGATGATTTGGGTCAGATGTGCACTAAAAGCTTCAAAAGTCATATTGCTTTTTCTCTTAAACCCTTTGTTTATATGTTCAACCCTGCCTTTCCCTTCTGTTTCTACCTAAGATCTTACTTCTTCCTCTGTACCTGAGGCCTCTTATCCCCCTCTGTTTCCCTTCCTTGTCTGGTTCCCACTCTTTGTTACCATAAAGGAGTTTGTTTCTCACTCTTCTTTACTCTTTTGTTTACCCTAAATCTTTTTAGAGATTATTTCCTCTCCGAACTCTCCCCAATAAATCCATTAAGTGAAGTGATGAATTCATTGTGCTCCAGCAACGTGCCGCAGGCACATTTTGAGAGAAAGGGGTGACATTTCATTGCATATGGGGGATGTGAAGGGGCTGAAAGAAGTGACTTGGCCTGCATTGAAGCTTCCATTCAACTTGTACCTCAGAGTCTTGAAGACAACATTTATCTCACTACATTGCTCACCCTCACTGATGTCTTAATTCACTTGGCACCTCTTGTTGGCCAGTGACTGAAATTAAAACTGGGGGCTAAAGGGCTCACTTTGGATTATCTCATTTAGCTAATTGTGGGACATCAGAAAATGGGCATTGAGTAGAAAGACAGTCATTGCTGTGTATAACCAGTGACAGCTCTTCTAACTCAGTCTCCAAGACTGAACATGGCAAAGTAAAGTTCAAGGATTCCATGTGACAGTTTACCTCCTCCCGGAAGGAAGTCCTCCCAAGAAGTCTCACCCCAATTCTAAACATTAGACATTACCTTATACCTTTCAAGAATGAGGTTTTATCTCCTTCTCAGTGCTCTCTTTGTTTGTATTAGTGACAATAATGCTAGATATTTTTGTTACCTACATAAATGTCTCATTCAGTTTGGTAAATTCTGGTCTTTAGCAAATTCCAGTGGCAATGAACCCTTAGACTGATCACAGATTGTGTGAAATGGTAGGTCTGGTTCTGGGAGCTAAGCCAAAGCTGGAAGCTTGTTGGTACAGAAAGATTTTTTTAATTGGGAAATGAATATTTTAAAAAGGGCCATAAAACAACCTGTACATATCTTAGTTCACTGCTAGGCTGATGACATGGCAATTTATTAAATTTTCTCAACTCTTTGGTCCAGTTGAAAGTCAGAAGACATACGGAAGCTGGCAATTCTGGTAAGAGCAATGCCACTAAAAGAGTGGTACATATATTCTTTTCCTTCTTGACTTATTCATGCACATCATTTGTCTGTTTCTTGATAAATGAATTTTCTGGACAGCATTGCTCTTATGGCACATCAAGGCTCATGAACACAGTACACCAGGGGAAATAAGAAATGGATTTTATTAAGTTTATTAGCAGCTAAAAACATGATACTTCAAGGCTGGAAGTAAAGTAATCCACCTACACAATTTGAGTGGAATGAACATTTGGCTTCAACTACAGCTCATATGTAAAATATAAATCCAGTTTCTCCATTGGAAATCCTCTGGGGGTTGGTTTTACACTACCTTGATCAAACTAAGAATTAAAGTTCAAGCTGGCTTCCATTCCCACATGGCAATATGACCTACATGTTTGTATTAGTGGTGCTACTTCTTCCATAGCTCTCTTCATATCAGTATTTCCCCCAGCTTCTCTCTTTTTTTGCTTCATTTTCCTTCTTTGGAAGTTAAAGTGATTTTTAACACTACACAGACAATACATTGAACAGACTATGGAAAAAGTAATTAAAAAAACTTACTACAGAAAGAGCCACTTCTAAACAAGGTCCCACCTCTCCATCACTAAGTACCACAAATGGAAAACAGCTGCTATCAGAAACAAATGAAGCAAAAAAAAATGGATCATTTTTGCAAGAAAATTTTGACGCTCAATTGCCATCAACCTAAACACAAAGAAAATCTCAGAGCTGCATGGTCAAGGCTATACTGGAGAAACTGGACTTGTGAGAGCCAGGACTTCTGGGTTCAGACCTGCCCCAGACACCCAGTGTACCTCTTGGGGTTTCCTCTGAGCCAGAACTTTCCCATCTGGAAAATGAAAGTAAAGCTCACCAACCACAAAGGGATGGTGCAAGGATTAGTCCACATCTACAGTACTCTGAAGCTCTTGGACGATGAAACGGATTTATATCTGAAATTCTGTCCTTACACACCTACCACCTGCAATAGTCTGTGGTGGCACATATTGACTTTTACACTACCAGAAGAAGACAGACCTGATTTCTTCCCAGATCTCACTCCTGGTACCCTGGGAAGCAGCTCCAAAGCAGAAAGCAGTGTTGCTGCTGCTCTTGCTGCAAGGTTTTCACACCAGGACTGTTGCTCTGATGGCTTTGCCAACCAGCTCACCCACTCCCCTGTCCCTCAGCCAGAAGAGGCCCTGTTAATAGTCAGTGCCAGGCAGGCTGAGGTCTCCAAGAGATCTGGAATGGCTCAGATCAGTTCTATCCATTAATGTATTTTCAAGTTGAAACTCAAAGCCTCTGGTTAGCATGGGATAGTATGGGCTTCCATCAGAGAACATGCCACACTGGCTGAGGAAGCAATGGCTCTGATAATCGTTTACCTTCCCCTTACTCCGAGGTGTGGAGGCTGCAGCAAACACTCTTCCAATAGCCACTGTTTTGAGAACAAATGGGATGGAAATGGACAGATAGGCAGGAGACCACATCTGGACACTGAAGGAGATAAAGGCAAGGAGGAACAGTTGCCTGGACTGGTTGTTGCAGCACAGAGTGCAGGGACACCATAACAAACTTCCATAAATCACCTGCCCTCGAACAAGAGGGAGTTAAATCAGCTAATCATGTATGCCATCACAGGATGCTCACTACAGGGCAGCTCAGAGAGTCAAACAGGCAGTGATCATTGCTTATCTATAAAACCAGCCATGTTTTAATATATGGTGCTTCACCCCACCCTTTTCAGAAAAGATTGATAAGCAAAATGATGAAGCTTTAATGAGCTTAATTGCAAATGCCTTATGTTCTTGCATTGTTGCCAAACAGCTACTTCAACATCCAGCAGTTTACTTAATAACTCCCCCCTCCTCTTCCCTACCCCCTCCAAGCCCAGTAACGTAATTATTCCTGTGGCAACCCCCCTATTTCACTTCTCTTTATTTATTTTCCTTCTCCCCCTCCCCAAATTACTGTAAATGGGTATCTTTGAAAGGAGGGTGGCAGGCAGCTTTTGGTACAGGGCTCACCAAGGATTCCTCCATCAAAGGGCCCTTTGTGAGCATGCCCTGGACTGAGGCCAATCAGATCATCTTGCTGTCTGTCTCTGAAGAAAATTCACCCCTGGTATGCAAGCCAAGCCAAGAGCGTAGACAGGGTGACTGCACTCCTAGTCCAACCTGTCTTAGCTGAGTGAAAAAATGCTGAAGGGAAAATTACCTGTTTGGCTCCAGACTGAATTAACTTTTTAATATACAAGTATGTTTATTATTTTTCCTTAAAAGTGCCTGCCTATCTAATATATTCATTAATGTTATCTGGTCAGTTCGCTTGAAATATTGTGAAAAATGTGCAAATGCAATAAGGTGACAGTGCTTGGAGGCAAAGCAAGATGTATTTTCTAATTATATGACAGAAAACAACATTGTTATTAACAAATGACAGTGCAGACTAATCTTCTTATGTCCAGGCTCGTGCAAGCTAGGATGTCTTGCTCTTCATATCCAGAGTATCAGAAGTGGACAGCCTTGACACCAACTCTTTCCCCATTCCCTGACCACCACAAATCCTCAGCATCAAAGCTCCATCAAGCTCTCCTGGAGTCAGCTTTCCAACTCAAATTTCCCAGTGGCACAGCCTCTCTTCCCCAGCAGATCTTCCTGCTCTGCCCTGTGCCCTCCCAGCCAAGGGGCTCTCCACTCTGTACTCAATAATATTGCATTTTCACCACCCTTCAGCTGCTTCCTAAGCCTCCTAAGAGATTTGCCTCTAATAGTTGGGACTGTAGAGGGAGTGCAGAGAGGTTTTGCCTGTTCCCAGTTCTTGCTCCTCTTCCCCTGCTCTGCCTGGCTCCCCCAGCCCCTGCTACTATCTCGAATTCCTCCCTCTGCTGCCACTTCCCCTCGCAGCTTCTTCCTGCTCCCTGTGTGCTCTTGACTCTTTTGTTCCCCCTTTTAGAAACACCTTGTAAGTGCCAGACAGGAATTTCCCGACACTATGTCCTGCATTAAGCAAGCGATAATGGCAGAAACAATGGAGAATTATGTCAGTAGGGTGCCCTAACAAAAGAGCAGAATTTAAATGAGGACACAGCTTTGGTCTTTGGAATTTGTCCACTATAAATGACTCTTCTTATTTTATTAGCATGTCTAGTTTAAGTGGAACACATTGTAATTTTAAATGGACAATAATAAAGAAGGATCATATGTCCTATTCTTACATGTGCACTTAACATTCCCTGGGGGTTCTTTCTGCCTGACATCCCCTCTCTTTCCCCCATCACAGCCCTTCATATTTCTCACTATATTTAACTATGTTTTTCAAACTTGTTTTTTGCTTAGAAGAACCCAAAGCCTCTAATCCAGAGCAAATATAAAGTAGAGTGTAGAACTGCAGCATGTCACTTGTGTACCACCCCTGCTCACAAAATGTTTATTTTGAAAATATTGTGGAAGAAAACTCAAATTATAGACTATATTTACAAAAACAGTTTACCTTAAACTCACCCTGGTTCTTCCTCTGTGCAAATTTAAATGACATTAGGATCCCTATATTCCCTTCCTAGTCCAGTCTTTCCTAAAGAGCTGTGCTGGTGTCAACATTTTCTGACTACACCACAGATTTTGAAAACTAATTGAAGTTAAAACAGCCACTGACTTAAAATAAGTCTGCTTCCTTGACAATATAGTCCTGTGACCAGATGAATTGTCACATAAGTCACACCATGGATAGAAATGTGTCCAACACATCCATTGGCATTACTGACAGTGGAAGTTATACTCATGACATGAAAGACTGAGTTTCCTAAATTTTTGTGCAGTAAAAAAAATGAGTTACTACATTTGTAGTGTTATTATTCACTTATTTCTCTTCCCTGCATTTCTTCACAAGCTACTGTCTCCTGAAAATTGGGGTTCCAGAGTAACAGCAATAAGAAAATACTGACAGATTAAATGGGGGTTGTGCAAGACAATCTTTCCAAGATGAATTGCAGGACTGTGTCTTTCTGTATCCTCTACAGTGTTTTTCAGTTGTGATTCTGACTGATTTCTTGACCATCAACACAGCCCCTACTTACCCCATGTCTCAGTTTTGCAATTGGTTATCAAACAAACCAATGTGTTGTTAACAAGCTTGAAAAAAGTGCAGAAGTTGTTCTGTAGAACATGCAAGCCCATGTAGAGGCTTAGTGCTGTTAACTTTCTGAAAGACTTGGTTTAAAAAGGATGTTCTAAAGTACTCTTCATTTTCTTTCATCAGACTGTGGGTTACAACCAGGGAGACCTATCCTTTTTTTGCTGCAGGTGACAGGCTTGTTTTTACTTATTTTAACTGTGATCAGTTTTACCAGGCACTGACAAAGTTACACCAAACACAGCCTTGTTTTTCTTCTAGCAGTGTGCAAGAAGAATAATTTTTACATAACCATTTTTCCCCCCTGTAACCTACAACAGTGCCAAGAAGTACTCCAGATGAGGTAAAAGCATATTTGAATAATTTTAGTAGCCTTAAATCAAGCTGGCCAGTATCAAAATACTCTGATTTCTGAAGCACTCATTGGAATTTAAGGGGTCTTTCTGGAATTAATCATTCTGGCACAAGACACAACCACACAGCAACTCTTTCTTCTATGCACTAATTTGTCATAGAAATCTGTTCCCTTGACATTGTCTCTTGTGCCAATAGATGACAGTTGAGAGAATATATGTAAAAACAGCCACAGACTAAGCAAGCTACAGATTACAGAGTGAAGAGCAGTCCAAAAATTCTGTATTAAACCATAAAAAAAAGAAACTTGTCTTTTCCTAGAGATAAAGATTTCTGCTCCAAACACCAGTTTTCCATTTCCCAGATGTGGCTTTTTAAAAGGATGCACTATTTGTAAAAAGGAACATGATGAGTAATAGCTATTTCCTGCTAATTTTGCTTCCTGTAGGGATTTGCTCCTTGGTGTGATCTCACATGTTCAGGGATTGTGTGTCCCAACTGGAACCTGCTTTGTCCATTTGATAGGAAGAGAATGGAAAAAGCCCTTCAGCTTCAACACATTGGCACTGCCTGTGCAAAAGGCTGATGAAGAAATGAAGTTGACAATCTGAAGGCAGGATGTGCCTCCACCAACCCTGTATGTGCCAGGCTACCACAGGACATGGAATCCACTGACCTGGACTTTCCAACAGCTGTATCCTTTTTAATCCTGCTTCTAGGTCTGGCATGAAAGAGCAGTGAAAGCACGTTGGTGTTTTACAGGGGAAAGTGCCCTCCTGCATCTGCTCCCTCTCAGCTATCAGCTGTTGAGTCCTATAGAAGGAGCAGCACCCATTTCAGGACCATAAAGCCCCCATGCTGTAGTTCCTCCTTGTTTGACTTGGCCCTTAAAACACTATCCTAAAATATGGACACTGTAAATACAAAAGGGAAAGAGCATTTGGTCTACCAGGAAACACCCATGGGAAATGTGGTGGCGAAATGTATCCCAAACTGTGATCCACACCTCATTAAAGCAGAGGAGCCTTCTCAAAGCAGTCACACAGGTTGGCCCAGAACCAGGGCCTTTGCTGCAACAGCACTTGGAACCATTGGAACAGCTGCAGAAGTAGCTAGGCTTTTACATTTTTCTTCTTTTTTTTTTAAATTTTTTTTTTATTTTAAATGTTGCGGATATACCCATTTGGGGATATAAATTTGACTTGTGTCCTGGAACAGGAACACGAAACGACTAAGTCTCACAAAACTCCTGTAAGACAAATTCCATAACACCCCCAATTTTAGAGGCAGAGACGAATGAAGTCAATATCAAACCCAGGGTGTGCACGAAGAGCTCCTACCCCTGTGTTCAAACCACAAGATAATTCCTCTCCTTTCAGGCCCTGATCCAGAGCAAATCAGTTGGAGTCCTTCTATTGAGTCCTCAATCAGCAGTGTAATCACTTTAGCATGTGTCAGGATTAAAACCAGCCCTCCAAATAAGACCATGTCTACACTGCAAATGCCTTACTGATAAAGGAATACCAGCACAGTAAACAGACAAAGCATTCCTGGGGCGGTGTAAACTTACACTGGCAAATCTGCTCTTTGTAGCGGTACAGTAAAATCATCCCCGCAAGCAAAACAAGCACCATTTTGAGGTATAATTGCATTTACATGTGTAGTGTTTGCTCACTGAGAGGTGTCAGTCTGACCAGAACAGCTGTGCTGATAGAAATCTGCAGCACAGACCTGGCCTTATTTGAAAAAAAAAAAAAAAAAAAGGAAAAAGTTTTAAGCAATTAATAACAATCAACATTGACTCTCTGGTCAAAGTGGTGTCAGTTTGTCTCCTCAGAGGTTTACACAAATTGGTTGATTTAAGAAAGAGAAAAGAAAGGAATTTAACATGGTTACATGGACTTGCCTTGGCTGGTATTTTGAAGAGTGTAAAGCTATGGAAATCAGATCTACTGTGTGGAAACACCATTTCTGGACACAAAGCCAGGCTTTGTGAGTTTACAGCTAGATTTTTCCAAGACCCTATTCAAGCAAAGTGCTACAGCAAAGTGCTGTAGTCATAGCCTGCTAGTTCCACAGATGGGGGAAAATGGTGACGTGGAAGAGATCTCCCACATGGCCAGCCTCCCTCCAAGGCTGTAAGAACACACTGCCTCTTGCTGCACATACAGATATCTTCATATCACCTTCTGCTCCCAGAAGTGAGAGCCTGAGATTGGGGGTGAGGGGGAAAGGAAGCAGAGTACAAGGAAGGTACAACGTATACAGATGCAACCAGCCAAAAAGGAAGCAAAAATCTGGCTGGGAAAATTCTTTTGAGGGAAAACTCTTTTCCTGAGATGCCTTTGAAACACAAGAAAAATCATAGCTTAGCCCAAAAGGCTCCTTTCCATCCTTGGACCACTCTGTTTGCTCCTATTTCCATATTAGGTGCAATTCCTGTGTTGACAATTTCTTGAGATCCATTTGAATTGAATGAGATTTGACACGATGATGTGAGATCTGACAAAATTATGCAAGGAAATCCCAATTTAACAACCAATCCCTTGAATCACATTTCCTTCTCCTCAGTAGAATTTAATTGTGATAACCTCACACAAGCTGCCATCTCTTTGCTCCTTTGCGTGTGCACAATGCAATCCCTGCTCTGCTGAGCTTCATGTTCACCCCTGGTCAGTCTGCTCCCTCCTCTCCCTCCTGCACTGATTCCACACAGGGTGTCTCATTTACTCCCCTCCTGCTCCTGGCTTCCTTTCTTGCTAGATTTTCAGCAGCTAAAAGGCTCATTTCCCTGTGGTGTCTTTGCAGACACCACCTCTAAACTTTCATTTCTGTTATGTCCTCCTCCTCTATGGGGGTAATCTTCCTGAGTCTCTGCTCTTTCATCCACTCAAAGACCAATTTCATTTGCCTTTTCATTATTGTCCACCAATTTACAACTGAGGAACCTTTTCTGATGCAGGAGCTGGAGAAGACATCCCAGTGATGTCACACAGCTCCTTCTGACTCACCTGAGCACTGACATTTCTCTTTCTTTCCATACTGATACCTGGACTATCATTCTATGCCAGCATAACTCATCTTTCTATCCCCTGTTCCCACAAGGAAGAATTAGTTAAATAAACAGACAAAACTAGAAACTTGGCAATGTCTTTTTTACTACAGACTTTCACCCCTTAGCTTCCAATTTTTCCAAATTGTCCAAAATTAATCAGGTACAGACTACTTCTCTATTCCCATACTCTAATCAGAAGTGCTTACTTGCTAAACAGCACTTCAAATTCTCTTCTTTAAAACACCACACTTCATTCCTGTGTGAAGCACACAGCCCCCATTCCCTGGCAGAGACACAGCCTGAGCACCTACCCTGGAGGAAGATGAAAAATGAGATGACTGTTTCCTAGCTGTGCATACTTGAGAAAGAAATATGTATTTTCTTCCCTCCCTTTTGCCTTGCTGAGCATGTTGCAGTTGTGATGACATGTCGGAGGTGATTAGGCACTCAGTTTCGATGACACGTGTAACTAATCCATGTGGCCAATAAAACCTCCACACAGCACCTTCCCATCCACCTCTGTAGATCCTCTTGATTCCTACCCCAGGCTTCAACACCCAGGAAAGTTATTTATGCCTAAGTGAATTAGCTTGCTAAGAATTTCTTAAGTGCAGTGCAGTGAGCCAGCAGTTTTCTTCCACAAACGAGAAAATAAGTAAAGGGCTCTCAGAGCTCAGTGCTGCTGAAAACAAATTGGCATGGCTAATTTTGGCCTGACAAGTGCACTAAGGATTCTCTACATTTCCCATACCGGTCAAGCTTATCAGTTCACACTTGTTAGTGCAAAAATCTCTTTTCCTATCTTTGTTTCTGCCACTTCTCTTATCCTGTCACTCTCCTGCAGTAAGTGTACTGGCTGGGCACTTCAGTAGCCATTTTTGCAAACACTCTTATTCCATTACAGACAGATATTCACACATACACACAAATGACAGTAGACTTCAGTGTAGTGCTTATCACAGAGAAAGGACAAGACAGCCTGGTGTACCTACTGCATTTCATGCTGCCTTACACAAAGTGATCTCTCTTTCAGCAGCTTCCCTTCTGGAAGAGACAGGCAACATTTCAATTGAATCCTTTAGGAAAAAAAAAAATTCTGCATGCCAAGGACAGAGGGAGGGAGGGAGAAAAGTTATCCAGAATGCTGGATTAACTGCAAAGGTAGCACTTGTAATTTCCTGTCACTTTTGAGCTCGTGGGTCATGGACTTGACTGGGGTTGGATTGTCCTGTTTCAAGTTTGGGGTTGTTACATTGCCTGACTGTGGGTGGAACACACCAACCTGCTGACAAGGCGCTTTCCTTCCCAAAGCATGGAAAGGGAAACTGAAGAAACAAAACCTGGCCAGGGATTTTGAAGGGAGACACCCTAATATCACAGGATTGGGATTTGCAGATGGGAAATGTTTTAAAGCTCCTGGGAGATGGGATATTTGCAGAATCACACAGCAATGGGTCAAAGGGACTCTGCTGGACATAGGCTGAATTTGGTGCTGATTCAACTATTGCAAAACACTGCTTGAAGTCTCAAGGGAAGTACAGAACTGGTAGAAGGCTGGAGATGGAGAGCCCTGCTGGCAAGAGAGCTCTTCTAGGTACACAGGGATATTAGGACCATAGGGACCAGTGAGCAATCTCCATGGGATGTGGAAGTTTGTGTTATGGTCCCCTGGACCTCCTGAGTGTAGGAGAGATTGTGTAAACCTCGGCAAGTGAAGGGAAACCACAGAGGCAAAATATAAGAATTTTCCTTCAAATTCAAATAATTCTATGGCCCATTTTTCCACTGAGTGAGTCAAAAGTGCTAACCACAGATCCCATAGGAAAGCAGAAGTCAAGCACTGGGCAAGGTGCTTTTCTGAAACGGATTTTAGCATTTGCTTGATCCAAAGCAGTAATTTGAAGTCAAGTAGTGGCATTTTTCTTTTTAAGTAATGAATGTTTAACACTGGAGCAGTTTATGGAGAGGACTGCTTTCGCATCAATACTCCCTTCTTTCCCATTTTTCATCCCCAGGGCAATGCCAGCAGTTGTCGTCTACTGTAGATTTTGAAGCTCAATAAAAATAAAGGTATGCAATAAAGTCTAGTTGGCATGCAGGCTGATTCTGTTTCTATATAAACACCCTATCAGTGCAACGTATGGATAGTTTTAGCATCTTTGATACACTCATTTTGGGAGCAGAAAGAAACATTGAAGAGAAGAAACATTGAAGGGAAGTGAGGTTCACTCCATGTAACAGAAAAATTCAGTCTACAAGCCCATGGAGGAGGAGGAAGAATTATTGGCCTGCTGAACAAGCTGCTGAGATGTCCAGAGGATGTGAAACTTCTGTAAGTTCAGGATTCCAGTTTAGAGTATTTCACACTTTAAAATTCCCTGGCAGGCCAGCCTGTTTGCACAGACCCTGGCTGCTGGGATTCCAGATCTCACATTAGACCATTTGGAATTTATTTAACACGTGTCCCACAGAATGCAAGACTTCCTTCAGAGGAATAGGCAAATCACTTGTAAGTGTGCATTTACAAGATCAGAAGTCACAGAAACCATGCTCACTGCTTGTCAACTTATTTAGAGGAAATTGTGTAATCAAATTATCATAGCAGTTATCCTTTACCTAGAAGGTCAAGCTCATTGTTCCTTTATGTCACCACAGTGAGCTATTAATCACTCAGGAGGAAATACATCATTTTTATTTAAATTAAGCCATACAAAGAGGGTGAAGTCTGAATTCAGATATTCTCTCTCTCTCTTCCAGAGAAGCTGCAAAAGTCAGATTTTCTGTAGTTTAATCCCCATCTTTTGGAGGAAAAAAAAAGAAAAAAAGAAGAAAAAAGAAGAAAAAGAAAGAAATTGGAGTCAAGGTTGTCAAACTACTTATCTCCTCATCACAAGCTGTTAAGGAGACAGGTAGCTAAGCCATTCAACACCCTTTCTTTCATGTGTTCCCATGTTTTCCTCAAACAGTTTGGATCCCACACCGAATTTTTGCCACGGGCATTTTCTCCTTCTACATTCTGCATTTCATCTCCTGTGTGATTCACGGCAACTCATGAAGTGAAGCAAAGAGAAAAAGAGATTGAGGGTCACTTTATGACTAGACATGATGTTCTCCCTCATCCAAAGCCAGTAGACAGTACTTCTGGAAGACAATGTGAAAACGTCATCCCAGTGTGGTGCCTGGAAACACACTGAGTCCTTCATACTCCGAGTACTGTTCATCCTAAAGGCCCCTCTGGATAGTGATCCAGCTCACTAAATGAAAAGCACTTAAATTCTGAAAAGACATGATCACATTTTCCCCTACCTGTGCTTCCAAAACCTCATATCAAGTTATTGAAACTTTTTTAAAAATAAGTATGCCTGAAAACTGACAATAGCTCAGATCCCCTCTCCCCACCATGTCTTTCTTTACCTGGACTTTCCCTGTCGTGAATGATGTTAGGGCATTTCTGGGACTGTTTCAGAATCTGCCACTTTGGGATATCTCTCCTGTGCATTAAATCACATCTGGTTACACTCCAGAAATGCATCCTGCCAGGTCAAGGGTTTTTCTTCCCTGGGAATTAATTATGAAAAGTCTTTATCTCCAACATGTACTACTACTTCTTATTTGCTGCCTACATGCTTTTCACTTTCCTGTTTTTAAGCGGGTTGGAAATGCTAACAAAAGAGATAATCCGCCTTTGTGGGTATTCCCATAATTAGCAACACACACATCTGGATAGAGTTTCAATAGTCCACTGTTATTCAAACAATTTGTAATCACACAGACTGTGTAGTGAACCAGCAGACCGGAGCATATAGCTTTTCATTATTATGTGGTATACAGTACCCATAATACACAAATAAACTCAAAACCTGCAGCAGCAACAATGGCACATTCTGTGTGGCCTTATTCACCAAACAGCTCTCTAAGAAGTCTTTATCGAAAAATGCAACACATCCACTAATTATTTGGGGTTGTAAGTGGGTAGGAAGTGTAGGAAAATCTTGCTGCATCTGTTCAACATTCTAAAAAGCCAAGTCCAGCAGCATTTACAGGATTTAAAAGAGAAAGACTATAAAAACCAAGAGCTCAGAGCTTAGTTATGTGGGTGCACAGTACCACGTAACATGTAACAGTAGTCGATTTTACAGGAGATGTAACAATACACACCAGCATAGCCAAAGGCAGGATCAAGCCCTTAAAATTTTATATTGTGATTCGTGCTCAAAGATTTCAGTGTGGATGCCATGACTCATATTCTCCATTCCCCCAGTGCTTCATCCCCTCCTTCCCCACGACCCAAGCTAACTTTTTATTAAAATGCTCTGGGATGCAGATTTGCTTGTTTAAGCCTGGTATTTATGGATTTCATCCTGCAACCTGTACTCACAGGAGCTACTGACATAAGGACTGTGAGACTGGCCTGTCTGGAAATGTTTACTGCAGAGAGTAAAGATGTCTATTGCTGCTCCTTGGCTGAAGTCTTTTGCTTTTAATGACAGACTATCCAGATTTCCTCAGCACAGGACTGACTAAGAAACATCTCCCCAGCTTGCCTGGCCCCTACACAGCTCTACAAGCATCATATCTGAGCCCACACTGTATCTCAGGACAGTGCTGAACCACTCCTAAGTGGTATTTCACAGGTTTCACAAGGTATCTCTACTAGCTGTTGACTACAAGATTTTATTTTAAAAATTTAACATCAGAAGAAGGTATGATTCACTTAATCGGCACTGGTTTATGGGGAAACAGCACAGGGCTGTAGAAAATTCAAGTCTGAAATTTCTCTGAGTCAAGGTTTGTTAAAGGAGAGTACATATCAGTGAAATGTTTATTCAGAGAAAGCAACTGCCAGGTGGGTGAATACAATATAATGATGCTTAGACTGTGAGTCTGGAGCTCTCCCCATTGCTCTCACTCATATTTTATCTGAACCAAATAAGTAAATTTTAATCTTTATATTCTTTTCCTTGCCCATTTGCATAATAGAGAATGATACAGCAGCAACTGCAGGGTTACCTTTCTCCTCCAAAAACCTGCTCTGCATCCTCTGCATCTTACCTGAACAACTCTGAGTTTGAATGAGCTTCAGAATGTTTATTTCTTGCAGAAGGAGTTTGGGTCCATGCTTGTTGTGGAGTCTCTTGGGGCTTTTGGTGACAAGACCAAAATAGAGATAGCATTGAGCTTTCCATCATGGACTGCTGCTCTGGGATAAAGAATATTTCAGAGCATTCTAAGAAAAGTATTTTACCCCCTCCACTTCTCCAAATTCTGCAGAATGCTTTTTGATTGTTGTTATGTAAATCAAGGGTTGTTAAACTGGGCTTTAGTAAATACATTGATTTATCAAAACATGTGTATTTACATGTCCCTTTTAAATAGCAATTCTCCAGTCACAAAAGCTGATATTCACCAAAACCTGAAGTCTGCACATGGCACTCACACTGGCAACACAAATCCACATGACAATTATCTGGATGTTTTGACTAGCTCCCAGTGTTACAGATCTAGGTGGCATTGACAATAGATGTTTTCCAACCAATCCCACACTTTTTTCAACCAAATACAAGCAGAGAATTTCTTCTTGTGTGCGACAACACATTCTTATTTCTCAAAGGTATTGTACAGCTACATTAATGCATGAGAAATGTGTTGAGGTGATGAGCTGAAAAACACAATGAAGGTGCCAATCAAAACTTAGAATACTGACAAACACTGAAGAAATTCAAACCTCCATACAAAAGCTAAAGCTCAAGGCCCAAGTGAAATAATAATAAAAAAAAAAAACATGTAACATAACAAGAATTATCTTTGATTAAAGAGTTACACTGTTTTTTGGTAAGAAATCAGAGATTTCATTTTTATAAAGTAAAGTTACAATAAGCAACAGACTCTCTTGCACAAACTGCAGAGTAAGTTAATTTTGCATATAACTAAACAATATATCAGCAAAGTATTCCTTTCAGCTTCCTGGAGACTTGTATGTTGCCAATTTATAATTAGTTGCAGATTTTCAATTACTTCCTAGCTAACAAAACAGTTTCATTTGCATTGTTTACTTGACACTTAACTCAAATTGTACCCAAATTGGTTATTTTAAAATGTGACACAGATTTTCAGGGCCAAAGCAAATTCTATATATTTTAATGTAACAAGCATCTGTATTCCAGTCTTCAGTGATAAAAGTGTACAGGATTTGGCCAAAACTCAATCAACTCCATCACAATCTCAAAATGCCTCCTGTGCAATTTGTCAAAAGCAGATTTCTTGGCAACAACACATAAAACTACAGCAACATATAATGAAGAACATAATCTCGGAAAATACGCAAAGTTTGTTTTGTGTACTAATTGAAACTGGGAAACCACTGCAGGCAAATTTAAATTCAACAGAAGATCAAAGAAAATAACCACCAAAATATCATTCTGACACCATGCTTAAATATAGTCCACTGCACTGAGTCTCATTCCTGATAGCCCCATTCACCAGGAGCACACTAAATTCAGAAACTGGGGGTAAAGTGACTAACTGGAGGGATTTTATTTGGTGTTATTCAGTACCAGGCAGACCTCAGCTAACTCTGTTACATGATACTCTTTATGATAATGCACCCTGCTATGAGATTTAAGAACTGGCTGTCTGCAGCAATAACCTGTGCCAGGAGATTCCTATTACCAAGGGAGAGAATTGTTCTCCACTCCCTCTCCTTCCACACAGACATTAAATGCAGGTGATTTTTTGACTTCCAGCATAGCAAGTGCAAGCCTCTGACCAGCCTTTGTTGTAGTCTTCATTTCATAATGGATCCCCCTTCTCCTCCCCATATAAAATAGTCACAGGTTTTAATTTTTTCTCATCCAGAATTTCCTACTCAACACCTCTAATAATTCTGAAAATTTGTCCATCTCTGCTAGGGAATGGGGGAGGACACCTGTTACTGGGGCCAGACAGTCCCTTGAAGATAAGGACACACCCAGCACGGAGCAGACTTTCCTTTCTCTTTCCTACCTTTCTCACAGACCCGAGTGGGACAGCACCAGTGTCACTGTCCTGATGACTTGTGTCACATTCAGGGCTTACAAATTTGCTCTCAACGTATGCACATTTCTGTGGCTTATATTTTACCCTTCCTGTGAAAAATCTTATTCTAAATTTTATTATCTGGACTAGTCCAGGTTTGCAGAGCTGTTCTACAATTTCTCCTTCTCCTCCACAGCCCTACCTGAGGCTAAAGCTGCCTTGGCCATGGAGTGCCTTGATGCCAACCCCAGCAGAGATCACAGCTCCACTGCAGTGAAGGCTGATTGCAGTAAACGGGCAGATATGCCGAGTTCAAAGGATGGACAAAACTTCCCTGGACATTTTAGGCTGAACTTTGATTTTGTTCTTGGATCGGGGCTGGCATGTTTCATGAACTGCACTGGTTCAGATTAGGTGGTGCAGAAAGCAGGTCATGTTTTTTTCAGTGGAGAAGCATCTTTTGGGGGAAGTGTTATTGCTATTGTTCCTTCTATTTTCCTGTTTCTTCTCCTTTTGAATAGAGCATGACAGCACTAGAGCAGTCTCTATAGCACAGATACTTAATATTAACCTACAGTATTTCCTAGGGAATATTACTTAATCATATTCTATGCACAACAGCAATTTAATAAAATATATATGTTAAAAATAACGAAGTCTACCATTCCTAGCCCCACTCCTGAACAGCCATTATTGTCTCCTTCCACCAGTAAGAAATGGGCATTTAATCTTACTTTTAACTTTCAGTCTTTAAATCAGTTTTAAATCCATGACAAGACTTTACATCCTACCCCATTGTTAGCAAGATTCCTTAATTGCCTCCTTTAAAAGACTTTATCCAACCCCTTTGAAAGTTTAAATAAATTATATCCACTGGTTCTCCTTTATCCATTATTTGTTAACTATTTCAAAGAAATCTGAGAGGCTATAGAAATCGTGCTGATTTGTCCCCATCATATTATCCTCATCTAGGTCCTTTATAACTTGATCTTTAATCATTACCTCAACCATATTTCTTTACAGTGAGGCACCTCCCAGTTTTATAATTTCAGGGATCGCCCATAACACCTTTTTAAAAAGAGGGGAACAATGTTGATCACCCTCTGATAAAACCTTTTTTTTAAAAAACACGTGCTGTCACCATTTGTCAGTTGCTCTGTTACCAGCCATGGTTGGCTCCATTTATGGCCTCTAGGCTTGATTACTGCATCTAGATATATTTAGGGACAAATTTGGCAAATCTGAAAAAACCTGCAACTGGTACAGACACCACCAACCACCTTAGCAGCCAGAGTTGTCTGGAGTACATCAGGGATATCCCCATGGAGCATCCCCATGGTACTCTGCTTTTGTCACTGGCTCTCCACAGAGCTGAAGGCAGGTAATTTCTCCATCCTGGCATTCACTACCCTCAGAGGATGGACCCACACTTCCACTGAATGAGACAATCTCCTGTGACCCTGAACTGCACCCTTCCCTGAGGATCTGCTGTGGGGTCAGTCAGCAACAAAGGTGAGCCTTGCAAAACTCAAAAGGCAGTTGTCTCAGAGGCAAGAGGAGAACTAACTTTTGCAAGAGAGGAAAGTAACAGTGATACTGGATCACATTCTCAACAAACAGCAACATTTATTTCTTGAGGTTTAATTAATAATAGAAATAGGCCTATCCAGACCTTTGTCAGAGAGTCAGTGGGGCAGCTAAATAAGGAAGCAAGACATGTATATAGTTAAACTTTAAAATGCATAAGGCATGCAGATACTGTTTTGACAAGAGAGTGAAACCTAAAAACCTAGAGAGCTATTCCTCTTGAGTTTCCTCCAAACTCGTATCATTGCCATACAGATCCAATTATCTATTACAAATTAATTCTTCTAGTCCTTCCAGCACATTTTTTATCCCTTTGTCTCTGTCAGAACGCTGCTGTCACTACTTGCAAAGAAAACCAATAGAGGAGGTATTTCCCCATTGCCTAGTGATGCAAACAAATAATCTAGCTTTTCTACACTCTCCTGCTCATCAAGCTGAACTGGGTTTGACAACTGGAATGTATTAATTAAACCCTTGCACATTTAAGGGGAAAAGAGTCACTCTGCCAAATAAAATGGGACAATAATGAGGACAGCATTGGAGCATCTCTACTGAAAACTTGCCACATTTCTAGACATGTATTCATTCACCCAATCATCCTCCCCCTCCCCCAGGATCACCAGTTTGGTATGAAGTTCCAAAACGAGGATAACAGCAAGCAGCAGAGGAGATAAGCAGGCACAGTGAGTATTTTTTAATTTCCCTTATTAATGACATGAAGAATTGGCTCTTTTTAAAAGGATTGTGTATTATTTCCTCCCACTATTCTTGTGAAGTAAAAGCATGAGACAAACAAAGGGGTCCGTGCTGCACCATGCAGACACTCAGAATCAAGGCATTTACCATCACCACCTTTACCATTTACCATCACCACCTTTACCATTTACCATCACCACCTTTACCATTTACCATCACATATGGGATCTCTTCTGGGTTTCACAAATTACTTCCACTACAGAGTGCCCCTTGCTTTTGTAGATTAGGATGCAACTGGAGAAAACACTGCCTGAAGGCTCAGTCTCTACAACAAATGGACCTTGGGGCATGGCAGGAGGAGAGAGAATACCCCAAACTCCCTTTCCTCATTTCAGGACTCTGGGTTAGGACTCCACTTTGCAGCTGCAATCCAGGCAAGCCCAGCTGCAGGAGGTCACCAGGAGCTATTGGTGTTGTTGTCTGGTGGCCACCAAGAAAAAGCTCTGTCACCACATCCTCTAAAAGCACCGCATGGCAGCATTTTCCAAGAATAGCCTGGAAGGGAGAGCAAGGCACCAAACACTTGGAAACAACTAATTGCTCGAGAGAGAGTGTAAACTTAATAAGTAGGCCACACAGATCACATCCTTACCACCAACACGTTGAACCATTTATAAAAAAGTTTTGTAATTCTGCATAATTAAGTCTTTTAATAATGTAGATTTGAAGACTACAGAGCCACTGCACTTAAGGTTGATGCTATTCTAATTACTCAGAAAAGACATAATTTGGGAAGAAGCCTTGCAGTTTATTACATTAACTTCTGTCAACTTATAATTGTGTGCCAAGGTGCCTGAGAAAAGTATTGTGGGTTTTTTGCAGTTTTTAAACAGCTTATGCCACTCGAAAAGGATTACTTCCTTTGTAAGTTGCTGTTTCAACTGAAAGGTAGCAATTAATTAAGCCATTTACATAAAACTGTCTTGGATCAGCTACCTACAAAGATAAAGGCTGAAATCTACCTTCTAATTGAACAAATAAAGTTTTAAAAATAAATATATGTTGGTAATTATCTGTAATAATACAAATTAGGAAATTTAGCTGATAAAATAAATATGTCAGAAATTAAGACTAAATTCTTATCATCCAAATTGAATAGGAACAGTCTATCCAAAAAACATTCTTCTAATTTATCTCTCATTTATTGTCACATTACACATCTTTGTGTTATTTGATGTCTTGCCATATCACATGATGCAAATGGAGAGGAGGTAGAAAGTGTCTCTATTTCAAGGGATGTGCTTATTCTGATCAGGTTTTTTTTTCTTTTTTGGTTTGAGCATGGACAGGAGAGAAAGGAAAACCCTCTGTTTTTCACAAATTGTCATTATACACAGCAGGAAATAATAAACGACATAATTTAGCAAAATAACCTGGGGTACTTCAACACACACAATCAAAAGTAAACTGTTCATTTATCTAACTAACTGTATACAATTGATATGAGTTCATAGTATACTAATATATCAAGTAAAATAAAATACGTGTGTCTTTTATTGCAATAGTTTTAACAGCAGAAACACAGCTCAGAGCAAAATCATGGTTTCTCTAGCATTTAACTACAGCCTATATTTTTTCCTCTGTACTTAAGAGAGGAAATTGTACAAAAACATCTTATGCCAGTAGTGAAACAGATCCACACCAGAGATTTGCATTGCTGCAGCTACAGCAGCACAGACGGACCCCGTGCAAAGTAATTTTTACATCTAACCTCTAGCACAGAAGGTGGTTTCTCATCCTCCACCTGTGTGGTGGTTCAGCTGATTAATGGTCTCACTGTGACAGCTGTTACACATGCAAAACTTGCACTGAAGCGAGTGCTGGGGGTTTTTTTGTCTGCATAATGACTCGAGGACACAATTCTGAGTCATATCACATGTTCTGAGCCAGGTCTCTTCCTCTCCTAATTACTGCATTCTTTGCTAGTGGATGGGATACATTTTCTTCCAATATATCTCAACCAAGTGTTTTTGCCACACATAAATCAAACGTACAATACTAAAAGCTTAATCTGGGGAGATTTTGTATTAAAGCTTGCTCTGTCTGTCTCCAGGCAGAGATTCAGAACCTTGGAAGAAGCTGAGATTGTGAATTACACATGTTGTCCCTGAACTCACCAAACCAGATCTCTAAGACTTATGAAAATATTTATGCACACAACTTGGAGTACTCAGTGGGAGTAAGCATCTACATAACAATAAGCACAATTGTAAGTGCTCACAAGATCAGGGCTCAAATCAGCAAGAGATTTCACTCTGCAAACATTCCAATCTCATTTTTTACTACTGACCAATAATGGGATGTTCAGTCAGGATTACTGGGTTTCTACACCTGGAAACATCTGTGCAGGTAACCCTTCAGGGCAGAGGACAGCACTACTTCAAGGTTAATGCAGAGCCTCTAGGCTGTGGGCTACCCTTTGAAAATCAAAACAAATACCTGGCAAATAATAATTTAATTCGTCTGCTGTCTGATCCTTGACTGCTGTACCTCAAAATTTTATAACATTTTGTACTGAATTACTGAACTAAACCAAATTCTCTTTTTATTTTAACTATACCACAGACTTGTTCCCTGTGTACAATTCCATCCCTTTCCAGGTCCACAGCTGAGGTGCTGAGGACTTGTAGTGATTTCTTCAGCTCCAGTCTACCACTCGAGGTAGATGTGACAGGCATTTACTGAGGCATTTCAGAAACTAAATAGAGCATCTCTTGCCCTGTTTTTATATTTGCTTCAAGGAAACAAAATAGGATATAACAATGGAGAGAACTGCATATCTAACATAATAAACAAAAACTGAACACCTTTAGAAATACACCTTTGCACAAGCATGCACACACCTGAAGAAAAGCATAAATACAAACACCTAAGTGCACTACAGAAGATACTGTTCATGAATGTATGTTATGTAAGAGAGCATGTCACTTCTTGATGTAATCTTTACTACTAGTCTAAAATCATCAGTCAAATAGGATGCAAAAATCTTAAACAATGCAAGAAAAAAAACTTGTTTTCTGTTTCTCTTTCAAACAGTGTTTCAAAAAGTTAAGGTCAAACCCCAACACTTTGCCTTTTGTAATTTATACAAAATTGAAACAAAGCATCACTCAGGTAAGTTTACTGATCTCTGGTTTAATAAATATAATGTAGGTTCCCTGTCTCAATGGGAGTGAACTACCATCTGGCAGTAAGCAACACTTCCATCTCAAGTTCAGTATGTAAGGTATGATGATGCAGTCATTGCCATGAGAACCCTTAGGCATTGTGCATGGTCATTTCATGACAGAGAAATAGCAGACAAATACCTCTCACCACATTACAAATAACAGAACACATATACAATCCCCCCACACTTCTCCATCCACCCTGTATCAGTCACTTGTGTTAGCATGATTAATTAAATATGGTTTGGTCAATAATAATCTGCTTTTGCTTTCACCAGGAAGCTCATCTTTCCTTCTTTGCCTATGGCTCTTTTATTGTTCTCCACCTCTGGTTCTAGAAAATGGTACAGCTTTGCAAAATGCTTGGAGATGTTTCATCTCTGGAAGATGCCATGGTGAATAAACCTTTACATTGCTTCACTCTACATGTGTCAAAAGTGAAGTTTCTCCTGCCACTAATGACAAGTGTCTTCTAGAAGAGACAAGCATAGCCTGAGGAGTTACTCACAAGCTAAATGCAGTGTTTAAATAGAAGGTCTACCTTTGGCAGAAAATCTGGTTTGTCCTCCTTTGCAGGAATATAATAACTTCTAATATTGAGATTGATTTGAACAAGAGAAAAGAACTCTACCACAGTTAGATTTTTTACAAGCTGGGGTTTTAACTTTACACTAAAAAGTTAAATCACTGCTGCACCTGTGTAAGGTTGCATCTCCAGAGTGGTTCATTTCCCTGAAGTCTAGCTACAAACTGGCCATAGGTAAACAATTCAGTTTTAAGGCAGTTTTGATTTTTGTGGCTCCTGGATCATTATCTAGATGCATCTGTTGAGTTACAGGAAGGAGATGATCTTATGAAAGAAAGATCATTAGCTCTGAATTGCTCATCCTATTGTTGTTGATTTCCATGATGCAACAACCTTTGGCAAATATACTTGAAACTATGTCACACTTGCCTCCTCCTGAGGATGTAATGCCAGTGAAAGTTTTCTGGTATCTGGAAGCTGTTTTCTTTTGTACTCATGGAACAGGTAGACAGGAGTCAAAAATTGCCCTATTGCCTTTACATAAAAATAAGTTTGAGAAATCAATTCTGGAAATTATAATTCAGTTTCTACTTCTACTTTGCCCCAGATGACTTAGACATTACCTCACTGACAAGGATCAGAAAGAAACCACTGTTTCAACTTGCCAAGCCTGTGGCTAGAAGTGACATTCTGAGTCTGATCTTAAGTAATGATCCCTAAGTAAAAGGCTATATAACTAATTACTAATCCCTTGAGCTGTCTGGGCTATAGATGGCACCATCATACACTATTTATTTATTTGGATGAAATTCTGTGTCAAAATATTTCACCAGGACCACAGTGACCTGGCAAGATACTATAGGGATGGATGACTTAGATACACCACAGATCAGACAGATATTCTTAGCAAGTGTATGGCTCTCAGAATGTTAAAACATACGAAGCTAGTTATCAAAAAGCAAAACATATCACTGATTTTTTTAAGAACAGCACATAAAGAAACAATATTGCAGGGTCTTAATTTTTCATCAGCTAGCTCTATTCCTAATTATTCCTATATTTTATCCTCTGCAGATGCTAAAGATAAAATAGAAACATAATTAAACGAAAAGCAAGGAAGAGATGTCCTGAACCTAAATGTGTCTAAGATAACCTAGTTTTTGGAATCTAAACAAACGCCTCTTTAAACATTTCTTCTGCAGTATGCCTCACTTGGAAGCATCTTCATTTCCATGTGAAAAATCGCAAAATTGAATCCCTGACACCAATGCAACTAAGACCTCAAGAGCTTTTCTTCCTTAAAATGTACAATCATTTCTCACCAACTGACACTAGCTGTTGACCTGTGTGATTTGTTATCTTCAACATAAAGTACACAAAAAGCTTTAGAAATTCCACATACAGGACCATCTGGTTAGTGTTACCCCATTTATTCCACTCTTTTTCCATTAAATGTTTGAACCAGAAGTATACGAAACACTAGTAATAAGTAGAATGTTCAACAAATGCTAATGACTGACTATAACTTATCACATTTTTCATTCTGAATTCCTCATGGAAGAAATCCATTTGTTTTCAGAAATCGTCACCATGTGAGAATTTCTCACTGGCCTGAGGACCTGATATTTGTTCCTTTTCATAATACTTGCCAGTTACATGTGTGTAGGATTCAATCATGAGGAGTTAAAATGGTGTATGATTTACTTCTGCACATGTTACAGCTGTTAAAGGCGTGGGACAGGACTGTCTCCATTGCTTCATGTGCTGAATACAAAAGGCATGTGCAGGCTTTTGAGTCCATGGCAAAGAATATTCTGTGCCCAGGTCCACAGAATCCTTCCCTAAAGTTCACACATGGCAGTGAGTGGAAATCCCTTTTCTCATCCTTCAAAAATTTTCCACGCTCACATCAGCTTGAAAACCAATTATTTTTATATGATAAACCAGAGGAGAAATCAGCACACACCCATCCCAGCCTAGAAAAGGCAACAGCTCCATACTTATTGTGCTCTCCTGTGATCTGATAGATCCAAGATGCTGTTCCTTAATTCAGACTGAAGACTCACATTTCACATATCAGACTAAGATTCTGTCTACTGACTCTCCCAGGGAAGGTGTCTCTGTTTCTCCTGTTGTAATCATTCATTTCCAAATTACAGTTACTCATCAAAGCAGGCATTTTGATCCTTCCCCCACACTCCCCCAGACACAGCCACATGACCATTTGGATGGATGAGAAAGGGGCAATGGACACTAGGTCTGTATATATCACTTTCACTCTCCTTTGGACCAGAAACTCTTTGTCAAACTCTTTGTCTTATATCATCTCAGGTTCATCCTTTCAAACACCATTATATATTAAAGAGCTACAGTGAATTTTGTCATGGGTGGGGGTTTAGTTTGAAGGAACAATACTACGTTTGATTCAAGAATAATCAATTGTGACCTATAATACCAGAGTGCCAGCTTTTTAAAATTAACTGACCACAGCTAGCAAACAGCTATTAACATGGTGACTGTGTGGGGATACAAAGATATGCAGTGTCTGTGCTGCTGAACCACAAAGTATTTTTAAAAGAAGAAAAAATTAAAGAGGATGACCTCCCCCTCTCCAACTGGCCACTAAGACAATGAACTTATTCAATCTTTACAGTCTTTTGTGCTTCTTTATAGGAATATTCCACCAATTTCCAAAATTGTAGCTGGTGGTTGGCTTAATATGATTTTTGTGTTAAACAAATGACGGTGTTCACAACAGGGCTAAGTGTTCTATTAAACCAGTGATTAGTGCACCCTTGTATATATGCCACACGTCAAGACCATCATACATCTTTGTAATTGATTATAAAATCCTCTGCAAGTATGTACAGCAATCAGGCCACCCTGACACTGAAACTTCCAGACACAGTTTACTACCCACTGCAAAATTCACCCATTCAGAGGGATTGACACCAACCTTTTCTATTTTCCCTCCCTAACAAACTGCAGATGTGTCTTCTGTGCAGGAAACAAAACCAAAAGTCATATAGGATGACCTTCAGCTCAGCACTATGGCCACAAGCTGCAGATGACCACGGGAGCAGCAGCTGTGGCTGTGTTCTTCCCGACAAGGATGGACACACCAGGGGTATGTCCCCAACCCAGGACAGAGTTTTGCTCCTACTGCACCAACAGGCCAGTTCAAATCATCTGTTCCAGCCTTTCCATCAACAACAGATGGTTCATATAAGAACACAGTACAACTCAGTTTTGTTTGGTTTTTTTCCCCCGGATTTTGAGGAATATGGTTGCCTAAGGACAGATATGTGCTTTGCTATAAGATTGCCTGGTAGTAAACACCCTTTTAAAAAATCCAGCAATATTTTCAGAAGCGAGTAATGAAAACTGCACAACTGAGGACATAACAAACCCAGCGTTTTTAACAGACTGAGAAATCTGTTAAGCTGAATTTTAAATGAATACAATAAATCAATATAGCAAGGATTCTTGTGCCATTCTTGTACTGATTTCAAAAAAAAACCCCAAAACATAAATGAAGAGACCTGTAACTTTTTTTTTTTTTCCCGCCAGCAGAAAAGTATACTTTTGTCCTATTTCCTTATAATAAAGAAGAAGTAAATTCTTTGGGCTCAGGCAATATAACTGTTCACCTCAAAGGTAGATGCCAGGCTTAGAAAATTTCTAGCGATAGTTCCTGAATTTCAGAAAGCAACTGTGAGGAGCTGGTTATGATGGGGATGCACACAAAGCCATCCTCACAATGCACATCTTCCTTCTGCTTATTGAAAGAACAGCCTTGGAAAAGCTTGAAGAATTTTTTTGATACTGGCATTTTCTTTGCTCATCACTTTGACCATTGTTACTCCTCTTTGCTATGGTTTCCCTTTTTCTGTTATATAAACATAATCTACTTGATTTTTCTTTCAAAGCATTCTCAGCCTAATCCCCTCCCAACCTATTCTCATTCATTTATTCCAGAGGGGAGAGCTCCCACCTCCAGTCAGCCCCTGACAGTAGGCTCCATCACCCATTTGTTACCTTTTCAAGCAAGGATCTTTGTGCTTTCTCCCCTGCTGCCCCCATGCTTGGGTAGAGCTCCTTGTTCATGTCCACAAAGCTGCCTCGTTATCCTCCTTCAAATCCCCTCTCAAACCTCCTCTTAACTCTGATGCCAGAAAAAAAGCTTGACAATGGCTGTGCTGCTGCAATATTGAGCCCACTACCTATGAAGCCGACCTTCTTATTCACTCCTCATGCTTCCCCATCTGCTTATACCCACCTGTTGTCTCCTGTCATTGGGTTTAAAATTTATCAGAGGAGAAAGGGCTATATCAGCTTGAATTACTCTGCCTTTGCTGAGAATGCATACTCCTGTCAGCTGACATGAGGCAACTTGTTACCCTGAGAAAACATCTTTATATGCCTCAGCCATCTGGATGTAAATTCTCTGGAGGGGGCAACTCTACTCCGTATTTGAATGCTGCCTAGAGGGTCCTGGTCTTGGCTATTTCATAGCACAAAAACATTACTGGATGTATAGCAAGGATTATGTTTGCTCTTCTAGGCACCCAATTGTGTGTGTTACCATATCTTGGGAGCCTGAGTACATGGACAGAAGACAGAAAGTTTACTAAACAGTTGAATGAAATACGAGTCAGCCTCTCAGGGTATTGGACATATGGCCCATATTTAAATATGACTAACACACAGGCCAAATTCTAATAAACATTTAAAAACATTGGGTGATAGATATATACAGCTACAAACTGTACCTGGTTACCCATCCATTAGCACAGTTACCATGAGCAGGGGGTTAAAAAAGCTTTACTTCAATAGCAACATCATTTATCTCTACAAGGCTGCTATTTCCACTGCTTCCTCTCCCACCCTGTTGGATAAATAATAGAGCAGCATCACTCAATCTCAACAGCCTCATAAGCAGGATTAAAACTTTTAGCTACCGTGAAATTATCTTATTTAAAACTCTAGATTTTATTTTACAGATGAAGTGGTTTGTGAGTGATGCTAACAGAAGCTGGTTGGTGCTGTACAGGTCAGGGAAGAAGACTTCCTCTGAGTGGGGAAATCAAGCCTCTGAGTCATTCAAAGTATAGGAAAACATCTTTGATTAAAACAGTCAACCCAATTTTCAACCTGTCATTTAGTTAAAAAGAAAATTAGTATTTTTACTCTTAAAATAAATATGTAGCATTCAAAAGCAAAAATCACAACCAGCTTTGTGCTTAGTTAATGTCTGAGGGTGAGGCTTGAATTTGCCCTTGCCTAGAAATCCCATTTATGAAAGTGTGGGATTGGTTTCTTCCCTTTTAAAAAAAAAAAAACAAACCAACTTTTACAAGTGGGAAAAACATCCCACAGAGGCTGCAGGGTAATGTTTTTCATTAACCGGAACGCGCATTTTCAGAAGTAAATCTGCATGCTTTTTTTCTGGCAATAATTAACAAATTATTGTATATCATTTAAAAAAAATTACTCCCCAGATAATGACTCTTCTGTTAGTTTACACCAATGAATACTGCCAACCTGTTTGTTTTTAAGAACAAAGCAAGAAGTCCAAAGCCCATTGCTGCAAGCCATATTTCCAATCCCTATCTTCTGCACAGTTTTGAACTATAAAAAAGAAAATCTTTTTCTAAAACTTAATATAGAAAAATGAGCATGACCAAAACAGTTTCAAACCCCAATCTTCAAATGAAAGTGCAAAATGAATTTGAAACTGCAAATGAAGTAACATTTGTTTTAGTAAACAGCAATTTGTACAGATAAGGTTATTTACACAAGAGCAAAACACATTTTTTCCATCTGTATTATTTGACAAGATGGACCCAAAATTCAAGAAAGTTAAAATTGAATAAACAAGGATATCTGTATATTTTAAAATCCATTTCTTTTACTACTTCACCTAATACAGAATCAGCCCAATGCAACTGCCATTTTAAGGAAGTCTTACAAAGTTTGAATGAACAAGTGTACTTCATTACAAAAGATAAAAGTTTTTTCTTCCCTACAGTGAAAACAGGTAATTTCAGAGGCTGTGGCTTATAATTATTCACTGCTGAAAGGCTTTTAAAAGGTCCATATTGAAAACAGTGACCCCCAGCTTCCCCTCAGAATGAATGGAGGTAAAAATTCTCATTTTGCTGGAATGCTGGTTGATAACTGTTAAGCAAAACATGCATTTCTTCATTACAGTGCAGTCTGCAGGTTCATTTAAATAACAATATCATCCAGCATAAAAGTCACAAAAGAATTATCTTGCAATTTCAATATGTTGAAATGTATTATTAGTGCTAACAATGGGCACCTTGAGTAAATAAATGAATGTCTGTTATTGGCAGCATTACTTCCGACTATTTAGCTTTATGGAATATCAAACTTTATAATTCAACACCTTGGTCAAGAGTGTTTGCTTGTGCAACTTTTGAACTAGAATTGACATTTTTTAATGTCTCTCCAATTTCCTCTTCCTTTCCCCACTGTTACCAAGAAAGTAAAAAAAAAATACATTGCCCAAGCATGGGGAGCACTATTGTGTCCTTTTGTGAGGTATTTAAAGAGCCACCTTCATACTGTCATTATTTTCCATGACAAAAAACTCCCTAAATATGGAAATTAGATTTTTTTTTAGAAAGGTAACAATTTATAAATTATATCAACAGTATACAAAACCCAGCACCAGTCTTTTCTGACCTGCAAATCCCACAGATCCCACAGAAAAAAAATTAACACTTTAGAATATTATTATTACAGAAAATCAATTCTATCTCAAGAGACCCCACCCAGTTCATTACCATTAAGACAGAAATCACAGCACAAGAGGTGCACAGCTTCTGAGATCAATTTTGTGTCCAAAACCATGGTGAGCGGTGAGATGGTGAGTGCTCTCTAAGAAAACCTTCCCAATGTGAGCCTTCAAATGGCTCTGGGAGGAGGAGCTGTGCTGGTTATCAGAGATCACCCACACCTGGCTTTGTGGGGTACCCTGACTGCTGATGGAGCTTTCAGGGTGGAAATTCACACAGGGCTTATCCACACTCCAGACTGTCCCCTCCTGCCCCCCGTTAGTGACCCAGCTGGAATCCATGTGGTGCCAAGAGGACAAGCTCTGAGATGCTCCCCAACAATACAGGTGAGCTGTGATTTAATCATGGCCATGAATGGGGACTGCAGAGCTTCCACACAGCTCTTCCTTCTGGTGATGCTCTGAGGTTTCTCTCAGCTGCCTTTTGGGTGCACTGTGGCAGCCCTTGGGTGCTTCCCCTTTGTATGACATTTCTGCCCCTCCAGCAGAGTTGATGCCACAGAACAGTTTGCTCGGTGCAAAGTTGGCTGCTCAGCTTATTTTGCCAACAAAGGTTGAGTTCGATTTAAGCCTCTGGTCTTTGCAGTGAAATGTCTGAAACAAATTCCCTCCCATTCGATTCTGTCAGGTTTGCTGTAGGGTTGGCAACCTCAGACAGATGGATGCGATGGACAGCAAAAAGATTGTAGTATCTCATACACCACAGCTATATTCCTTGGGGTACATCTGCCAATATCCTGCACCTACTGAGTCTGTTAGTCACTTCTTCACATCCATGATATTCACTGAAGAGAATACTCAAAAAAAGTAAATTGCCTTACATGAAAACAGCAGATTCAGTTGAGCCTAAAGAAAGAAAAACTTCTCGCAAAAGACAAGGAATACAACCAAGTTGTGCAGCATGACTTGTGCAAAGGTATTCATACCATTACCACAAAGACTGAGAAATGGATGGAAACTGCTGGGATATGCTGAACCAGGCAGCAGCTTTAAAACATGGATGTAGTAAAATGTTCCCTTCTTTTATACCACCACAGAAAGGATGCAGTTTGCAATTCAGGAAGACAATATTTACTTGTTTCTATGGATCAGTAGGTAAAGAGAAACGCAGTTCCATTTAACATTAGCTACATTGTCTTCATGGCTATATGTAGCCTGGCACAGTATCAACCTCAAATGATTGCAGTTTGTAATGACTGACAAGGCAGAAGTCAGTCTTGTAATTAAGGTAGCATATTCAGATGAGAGAAATGCAGGTTCTTTTCTAAATGCTGTAATGCATCTCCTGCACCACCTTTCATAGGTTACAGTCTGTGCATCTGCAGCACATGGCAAAGATAACTCTACTCTCTTCTCCCATTCTTTGCCTTGACAACCAAGATTATTAACTCATCAGTGCAGAGAATTTCTCTTAATTTGTGTTTATACAGTAATTTGTACAACATGGCCCTAATTTCAGATGGAGACTCTATGCACCACTATACTTCTAAATAAAGCCTGGCTCGATTTCTTTAAGTCTACAGAGCCAAATTACAGCAATTCATTTAAACAAATTGAAGAAGGGCTTGTATATGGGAAGACAGAAAGGGGCTGAACATGTGGTTAGCAAGGGGGAGTTTCTTGTGCTGTTAATCCAATTCCAGGGTGACTGCTGGGAATCTTCTTTACTTAGTAAAGCCCTTAATTATGAAGAGAGTCTATACAGAACTGCTGAGGACAAAAACAATGAACAAGTGTCATGGTTAAACTATCTTTTTTTTTATAACTGGCTCATTTCAAAAGTCTAATAGAGAAGTCTACAAACTCAGAACCACTGGATCAGAAGCACTATATTGTTTTTATACCATAGGTCAATGCATCAGCATCCTGTAGCAAAAAGGGTATTACACAAGTGCTGAAAGGAGTAAATATCAATGAATAGTAGTAGCCTGTGACGTCTCCACCATGTGATACTGCAAACTCAAAAAGCAATTTGGCACTTCCAAATGCTGGCACTAAATATGGCCGAGTAATGTGTTTCTACAGTTCTCATTCTATACATGTGTGATCTCACCCTCAGGTCTATAGCCAAATACAAGAAAAGAAATAAGGGGGAGCTGCAAAAACATGTGAGAAAGAATTACTAAATAGTAATTCTCCCACCCCCACTGCTATGTGGCACAGAGACAATGTTAGCAATGGAAATCCTGTTGCAGGCAGCCAACTACTCAAAGAGAAGAAGAATCCAAGCAGCAACAGACCTGCAAATCTCAAGAAGATCCCACAGCCAGACTCACAGCCTGTTTTAGGTCCCCTGCACAGACAGGTCTGATCAGGCATGGCATCTTTTATTTTGTTTCTGTAAGCATATAAAAAGCTGATTGCTCCTGACTTCAGCATATTTTTGCTCTAATGTGCAAACTGTCAGGCAGTCCCACACTGGAGATCCATATCACCCAAATCCTGCAAGGGGTTCTGATAAAGTATTAACTGAGTGCTCTGACCAGTTATTAATGGAAGCTTTCTCAGTTATCACAGCCATCATGTCAAAACTCGAGCCAAAGGAATTTACCCAGGCTCTGTCCAAGGAACACGACACAGGAATGTAACACACATATGGCAAAGATTTAATGTATGTGATGACTGCTAGGCAAATGATGTTTTTATTGTCCCAGAAACAATGGCATATTCAAATCTGGTATAAGTAAGGAGTGAATAATGATGTTAGATCATTGCACCACCAGGGACACACAGAAGAAAAATTTGTTGCAAAAATTGTCTCCCTGTGAATGGAGTAAAATGATACTGAGGACAGGCAGACCATCAGGAATCGAATTGCTCTCAGGAAGAGGGGGGATGGCATTTTTTTATTGCCAGTAATTTTCTAATGATCTGTTGACAATCACAGATGTTCTCACACCTCAGACAGCTGGGGATCTCAAAAATTCACCATGTGGCCAAGTGTCAAATTTTAACTGGCTTTTACCTGCCTTTGTGGTTCTGACTACTCAGAGTATGCCAGTGGTTTACATTTTTTCTGTCCAGAGAGTTACTGGCTAAATGCAATAGTTTCCACTTGCCTTTGCCCTGCTGTGTTGGTAAACGCTGCAGCTTAAAACCAAGAGTAAACCATGCATGGACCAGCAAAATGAAAGGCAACTTGTAAATAGCAACCACAAAGGAAGGCAAATTTCCTAGTTGGAAAAAGACATACCATTTTTCACTTAGCTTTTAGGAGCATCATCAAAATGTGCACAAGTCACCACTTTTCCACAGTTCTAGCCCTTGTTTGGTCACAAAAAAAAGCAAATTAAAAATGGGTTTGTAACCAATCCCCACGCCATGAAATTTTCACAACAGCAGTGATATAATTTTTAAGGTAAAACCCCAAACATTAAGAATTAAAATCATGGGATCTGCTATAAGACAGTCACAATTACCCATTTCTCCAAATTATAGGGATCCTCTGTTTTTTGTGATTGCAAACAAGAACCTTTTCTGAGAAAGCTACTAGAATGGGATGTGAAAGTATCTTTACAGTCACTGCTCTGGTTTGATTTCCTTAAACAAACTAGAGTAAATTCAGAATTGCCCTGGATTATGCAAGAGGCCAATCTATAGGTCAAGAAAACCATTGGAGACTGTTACTTTTACCTACCTACATCCTCTAAAATTCAAGGGTGTCATAACTGCCCTCCACAACTTGAGGGTTTCAAAATCTCAGTTATTTTCCCATGACAAGCCATTCCATCTGATTAAATAGAAAACAAAAATTGAACTTGTACATAGGACGACTTAGAGGCTGTTTTTTATGACAACAATCCCAATGCGAAACAGTTTTCTTTAACAAACACTGTTCTTGTTAGCTTCTGCTAAGAGAATAGGCGTAAGTGGTACCTTTTGAATCTTCTGTCTCAGATAAGGTATTTCTGAACTTGATAACATCACCTGAAACATTCTGCCTTTTTATGACCTAGAAAAATGCCTGGTATTCTAAAAGTGTGTTTATTTTTAAATGATATGTATTTGATAGTTTGACTTGTTTTTAATCATCTCTTACGGAAGTGATGTGCTACTAATGACAACTGAAGTACCTGAAGATACCTTTCATTTACAGATTTCAAATTAAACATCTCCCAGCACTCTGTGAGAATTGTCACCTTCACTTCAAAAACCAAGAGAAAAAAAAAAAAAGTTAGTAAAACCCACTTTTCATATAGTGGAGAGAGAAAGAGAGAAAGAAGTCCAGCCAGATTACACATTCCAGTCTGGTGTTTTATTGCTATACAGCACAATCCAGTTTTCTGTCGTCCATTAATGGCTGTCCACAGAACTCACTGAATCATGGACTCTTATGCAGGAAGCCTCTTTCTTTTGGGGTCACTTTCAGTGAAAAAGCAACCTCTCTAAGGAAAGATTGCCTAGCTTATTCTCCCCTGTCCAAGTTCTCTGCACATTCTCCAAAACTATATTTTAAAGGGTTGTGCTAAAACAACTGGACTTTTGTTCTACCTCAGGGGACATTTCATTGTTGCAGACCCCAAGCCTGTGTCAAGAAGCCAGAATGAGTGGGATTTCAAAAGCTGCTCCCGTCCTATTGTGCTATGAAGCATCTTTTGAAAAGGAGCCAGCTTGTCACTCAGTCTGTACTGTTAGCCCCTTCTCCCTTCCCAGGGAATCTCAGTCCCAAATGGAGATAACACAACAATGGAGAAAGCAAATTAGCCCAATGTTCAAAATGGAGATGGCAGTCAGGTGTAGAAACACAGCATACCTACAATTTCAAGGGTAATTTGTTGATTTTACAGAACTCTTGGATACAATCTAGCATCACTATATTTGTGTATGTATTGATGTACCTTCAGCACAGTTTAATAAATATGGAAACATACTGAAATACACTTCTGATTAAAAAAAAAGTAATTTAAAAACCCGTCCTGTAAGACTTTCCTCAGATACTCCCAATGCAAAAATGTGTGTCTCTTTCTCTGTCACATAGTTCCTCCCTTTTTCTCACCACCTCGTAAAAAGTAAATCATCCTCTAAGAAGCCAAGTAAAATTTTAAAGCAATATTTTTTTCTGGAGTCATGTAATGTTTGGCTCTGTTCCAACTCCCATGCAGGAAATCTAGATAACATCTAAATAGCAATGACTTTTTCACTGAAGAGAAGCTACTGTGTAGATGTAATGCCTTCTCTCCTAAATGAAGTAATTGGCTTGACTGTAAATGACCAAAAGCTCTATTCTACTGAGTTACCCAATACATTAAAATAAGGAAAAGCTACTGAAGACTGCCTCCATGTGAGCTCATAACTCATAAGTACTTATTTATCTTATGGTCTAGTGTGAGCTCCAGCCCAAGTTTTTATTGGCTGACCTTCTGAGTGGTCAGCAAAACCTGATCACCATGGGATGGACAGGGATGGACAGAGAGGGCTGACACATGGGACAGCAGATTACACTGAACTGACTGAAGCTGTGTCCTGCTGGGCTCCTGGAGGATATTGCCTTCACTGGAGAGGTGCCTGAATGGGAAATGAATCTGTTTGTGAACAGCTGCAGTTTACAACCCAGTATTATACCGCAAAATTAAACCAGTGTCAGGCTACATTAATATAGCAGATTATAAACAGTGGAAGAGGAACAAATGCACATCCCATTCAGCTCTCACCATGGTGGTTGCACTGACTTCTCAAAGAAAGGCAGATGAACAGCCATGAGGAAAAGTTGCTTCAACCACGTAGTTTAATTCACTGTTGAGCCTGCCAGCAAACCCCTGATGTAATGCATGAATAAAACTGGCTTCCTTTGTGACTTGAGCTGGGACACAGGGAAAAACAGCAATTTCAAAGAAGAAAAAAAAAAAAAAATTAGAAGATGAAACAGGCTCAGCTTGAAGCGTGCCTCCTGCCCTTCAAAGCCAGGCCCAGTCAGTCTGAGAAGATGGACAGAACAGGTTACCCTGATCTATGTAACAGCCTTGGGCAGGAGGGAGGTGAGGGGCAGAAATCTTGTTTGGCATCTCAAAGGTAACTAAGTCTAGACTCCTGGTGAACATGCAGCACCTATACAGGTGGAATACAAGCACCTTTACTTAAGATAGAGAGTTGCAGCTTTGGCAGGAGAGGTGGAAAGCACTCACTGCCCAGCCTCTCCCTAACCTGCCTTCAGTGCTTAGCTCAGATTTATGAATCCCACATGTGGAAACAGACCCTAAAAGACAGGAGTGGCAAATGTGCTTTGTATGACCAGGGCTTAAATGTCTACTGTTAACCAGAGTGAATGGCACTGCCAGATAAAACCCTTTTGAAAGCAGACTGTCAGTAAAGGAATCTTAAACATACTGACACGCATAAAATATTTTCCTAGTGGCATATTTCATGGACTCTAACCTTACAAAACTTTTGAATTTATGAAAGCTTTGACAACAGTGAAGTGTCACTAGAAATGTTCTATAATTAGGACTGAACACAAGGAAAAAAGACCAAACAAAACCAAACCATTGAAGCTATCAATGAAATCGTAAGTGCTTACTTTTCTTAGATTATAGAACTGTATTTGCAATGATGCCAGAGCAGTATAACTAGACATGTTCAAAGAGCAAAGAACAAAAAATAACTAGGTAAATGCTATGCAACAGCCTAAAAATACTATCATTAAGTTAAGAAATGGGTTCTCCTAGAACATTAAAACTACCCATTAAATGAAGAAACTAATAATTGGTACTCCTGAGTTGTGACACTTCATAACCTGTGCAGGAAAGCAGTAAATGAGATCTAGGACGAATCACTGGAAGAAGACTTTAATTTGTACTGCAATATTATCATAGTCACCCACAGTCTAGAAAACCACAGAAAGATAGATAATAATGGGAAGGTTCTTAAAACCACAAAAGGAAGGAATTCCTGAGCTGTAAAGCCTGGAACCACCTGACTGGATTATGGTACTGCAGGGCAATGTTCCCTAAGTACTGTATCATATCAACACACAGCCTCATGAGCTTTTATCTTAATGCTCTTGCATAGTTAAAACAATTCCCAGCCACATGGAAAGAGAGGGGGAAAGGGTCAGGGCATCCAAACACCATCCCTACTCTTTACCACTGCTGTTTTTCCCAGAGTTAATTCCCCTGACTTCACTGCCACTGAGCAGGTATAAAACTGAAAACAAATCCATTTGATCAAATAAATTATTAACTTCTGAATATGAATCTATACGTCAGTGAGGGACAGGCTGGAAAGGACATGGACCAAGTCCAGCTTGGGTGGACCTGCTAAGAGACCAGTGGTTTAAGAGCCACCTTTAGCTTTCCATGGCAAGAGTGCCCTGCTGGCACTTGCAGCCCTTCAGAAGGGGAGACACAGAACAAAGCAGCAGAGTTTACTCTGGACCTCTCAAGTTTGCTCTGCTCAGAAGAGGTGGGAGCAGGATGTTGCTCCCAGCTGGGATCTGCAGTTTTCACAGCCACAGAACAG
This sequence comes from Entomyzon cyanotis, assembly GCA_024500445.1. Lineage (NCBI taxonomy): Eukaryota > Metazoa > Chordata > Aves > Passeriformes > Meliphagidae > Entomyzon > Entomyzon cyanotis. Next base: position 8,751,739 of record JAKEPQ010001000.1, read on the forward strand.
CACTATGCTCTCCCTCCCCAGGACTGGGCACAGCATGATGCTGGTCAGGTTGAAGGACTCATCAGCTACATCCACAGGCTAATGCTGAGTGCTAATGCTCAGTCTCCACCAGAGCCTTTTTCTGGCATTGCTGTGCTGGCTAGGAGTGAGAAAGACAAAACCATACCAAACCCTGCCAACATTACTTTTCCAGCAAAACTTCCAGCGTTAATGTAGCAATGGTGATAGAAACACGCTATTGTTGACTCAGCTAATGTCCTTCAGAGGAGCAGTGCAGCTATGCCAGGCACAACACACCACTGGCACCAGCACCAAGCTTGGCACTGACCTTGGCTGGGGATGATGCCAACTACAATGAGTTTCAACACCTTCTCAAACAAAACATGGCAACAGATCCACCAGAGGCTCCCTGCGAGTGAGAGAAACCAGCAGAAAAAACTCCTCAGGCAAGTGTGTAATACATCACCTGAAACATTCTTCAGCAAAATGACAAAACCAAAGCTGCTGCTGGAATGGAGAGACAGCACTGTGGAACCCAAACTGGGGCAGCTGTGACACAGCTTAAGAAACAGGCTGTTGACTAAGCAAGGGGAAATGTCAGCTTGACAACCAGCCAGTCGGAAGTGATTGCAGATCCTCTCTCTATCTGCATGTCAAAGTCACTGTGGTTTTGACAATGACCATCCCTTTACAGGCCTGTTACAATATTTGTGTCATCACCTTCCATTGAGACACTGAATTAATTAATATTTATTTTTTGAATGATTCAGGCAGCAATGATGCTTGAATTACCACCAGATTGTGCCATCAATGGCTCTTAAACAAATATCACTAGAACAAAACAAAAATCCTGCTAAAAGGAGAGCACCTTTAGCACTGAGCACCAGAGAGGAGTATTTACATACTAAATCTTATTAATAAACACTCCAATATAGTGAGAAAACAAATAGATACCAGCCTGAAATATTTAAACACTGAATCTAATACTGCTGAGCTGGCATGAGCTGTCATAATCGATGGGACTTGTTTACACAGAGTCCATTCCTCCAGTTACGCAAACAGAGCCGTGTAAACACCAGACTGAACACGTCGGTGCATGGCTCCTGTCCAGGCTGCTCAGCAATGCAAGACACTTCCACTCTCAGTGACAGCATCATCCCATGGCCAGAGCTCACAGAGCAGGGATGAGCCAAACGCTCATCTGAAATTCCTCACTCAGGACGTACATGGGATGTTGGGCAAGTTGTTTTCACTCAGAACGGATTTTTCCCACTTCTCTAAAGCCTACTTTTCTCCCACAGCTCTTTAGGATTTTCATGGCAAGATTTTTCATGGCAGAAAGTTAAAAGATGAGTGTTTTTAATTACTCCTGTGGAAAAATCTTACAGGATTCAGTAACTGGGGTGGGGATGGGCTGGATTTTTACCTAGGATGATAGAAAGGATTTCTGCAATGGAAAGTTAGAGAATGAATCAAAGCCTTGCAGAAAGAACACTTGCTTTCACTAAATTTGAATGGAGTTGTGAGAAAAAGCTTCACAGCCCTGCTGACTTCTGTGGATTTTCTTTCTCAAATTCACAATTTCTTTTTAGAGGAGAACGCTTTGCCCAGTATCATCATCTAGAAGCTTTATTTTTCTCATGTTTCATTAAATACCTTCTTATAATCTCCCTGTTCTCTTTTAATATCAAAGTAATGTATATACCCAGTTATTTTAGAAACTTTGCCAGCGTGTGACATGATGCTAGTGCTTGTAAAACTAAAGCCAGCTTCATTATATTTTACCTCAGGATAGTTATCAGGGGAGCACTGTCTGATTCAGAAGAAAGAAAACATACTTTCTTCATGCATTAGAATGTTATCAGCTTATGCTACCTAAATAAACTTTACTAGGATGAAAAAGTTTACTATACTTTTACTATACTCATAAAATGGACCCATTGCTGAAGCTCCTAATGTTTGTTTGACATTTAACAGCTGATGGGCAAGTGTACTAAAAGGAAATTATGTGGTTGAAATGGAGTTTCATAGTTTACAGACAAATTTAATATAAACATTCAAAGCAGACTCTAGATTTTGCACATGAAAAAGTATCAGCTACCCATTTTGAGCCATATCCATATCAAACTTATGCAGGATGTCACCACATTTAAACCACATTAATACTATTAATCTGTTAATTTAGCCCCATTCTCAGTAACAATGGGACACATCAATTTGATGTGCTGTTTCCAAAGCTGCAGAGATCATTAATAGTTGTAGCAAATCTCCTAGAGTGGGGAAAGTTAGCCTTCCAGGTGGAAATGTAAAAGAGTGACTGGGAGACAGGAAAAGTCAGAAGGGCTGTGTATTTCTCAAGGATGAGTTTTCATGACACTGGCATACAAAGTTAACCCAATAAACTTCATTTGATAATTTAAAAAAAGCTGAGTTGAGAATCTGGAGAATTTTAAACCTCCTGAAAGCACAGGCCAGTGAAGAAAAGCTCTGCCAGCTCTCCTTCAGAGCTCTAATATCCAGTTTGTCCATCTAAGTCCATGACCAAAGCAAAGCCATCATGCTGTACTTTCCCATAACAGAACTCAGGGGGGAACAGACAACTCTGTGACTCACAAATCACAGCAGGTCTGAAGTGAGGCTGCAAACACTACAAGCAAATGTGTTAACCACCATCTCACTGGCTTCCACCATCCTTTCCCTATCCTCACCACTTTAAAGGGCTTTTTCATAATTTATTGTCTGGAAGGCAAAATAGTTAATGCTAATGTATTCAGGAATAGTATGCAGGAGGTTCCTAGGTTCAACAATCCATTTCTTGCCGTATCTGACATAAGCATTTTGACTGTTTAAAAATAGAAAAAAAAAAAAAATCCACATTTTAAATCTCTGGGAGAAGATATTTGTTTTAATTAGGAAGCTGTTGATTAATTTAACCCTGTGTGAGCACTATATTTAGCTACCATTAAACTGAAAAATACCTAAAGTAATTAACATGGCTTCTTTTAAGAACTTCTATGAGCTTTTAAGAATTCGTTTACATTGTTTTCTGTCATGATAACAGAAACATACTTTCTTCATCAAACAAATAGAATATCAGAGCAGTTATCTTCCATGTGAAAAGTGTTTCTACCTCCTTTCTGGGATGCATCAAAATCTGCTTGAATCACTCTTTAGAGAACCTGATGTGGATCAACAAATAGCACAGCTCCTGAGGACTTGAGAAGTTCATTGCACCTAGTCTTGTCTGTTTATGAAATTTTTAATTGCATTCTCACCTCATGCAGTTGTAATTTCATTTTGGGAAATAAAATTTTTTGCAACCATGAATTACATAAATTTAATGAAACATTTCTTAGAGTGTTAGCTGACTAGCTGTTAAACAAAGAACCCTCTGGTTTCTTCGGAGTACTTCATGATGTGCAATAGCTAAGAAATATATGCATCAATAAAACTTTTTGATTGTCATTATATTAGTGACTGTATCTCTTGAGGATGGAACTATGAACAGCACCATTGTTTTCATGTGTACAAGAAGTTGTATTTCAGCTGGCTGCTACATACAACTAACCAAACCCGAGGTCCATCACTTTTACTGTGAATGCCTTCTTACTTCCCAAGGAGTCAATTAAGCCAATGGAACCATTCATAGAACAAGAATACTGGAATTGAGCCTCTAAATCAGTCTGCTAACTGGTTAAACTGGGTTTACTTAGGAAATGGTTAGAAAACAATTCCAAGTTATGGCATAAATAGAGGAAAAGCTTCACAGCCAGCCAGAAATCTTGGACTGCTTCAGCAGTCAGGGAAAGTTAAGTGCCAGTTTTGCTCTGGTTTTTAAGGACAGCTTTGGGCTATGTTATGGATGCATTACACAGAAAATGGAGTGCTTCCCCCATCTTTCCCTCAACAAAGCTTTATTAGTCATAGTAGAAATTCTCCATTTAACAAGATCTTTAGTCTTGAAGAAATTAGAAGCACAGGACCTTCAGCTTCTAATTCATTATTTATTATTTGTCACCTAAAAGGAGGCCAAATTTCATTTGAAGGACAAACGCAGGATATGCTTTTAATTTGCAAATAATAAAGACCTTTCTTGTACTTATTCAGAATAAAACCTAACAGAAAACGTCTTTGAGAGCAGAGCAGTTCTGGAAACAGCTTGGCACTAGTGTAGCAGTAAGAAAAGGTGAGAGGAATGTGAACCAAACTACAGGTGGTAAGAGAAAAACCACTTAATGCTAAATATGTTAAATGGGTCCTCAAAGGCCTTTGAGAACCATCTACTGCAGGGCTAAGGGGCCTCAGCGTTTCCCATTGAGATCTCCGATTTCACTACTGCAAGAACTTGCATTACATAACACAACCAGACCCCAATATCACTGCACATGATGCTGAGTGCACGTCATGCTCTAGACTTCACCCGAGAAACTATGGCATTGGAAACCAATTCTCAAGGGTAGTCCTAAGCTTTTTAGCTATCATGAGTTACAAGACCTTAAGTGGTTCTTCAGTTTCCTTTGCAGGGCAATAACATTCCCCAAAGGCTTCTGGCATTGCATGGGAAAGGGTGTGAGGGCCTTTCTGGCCAGTGCTCTGCACTGTGAGGAGGGACAGTGTGGATCCTGGAATGGGAGGCACCAGGGAGGTGCACAAACCACCTGGGAACAAATTAGTTCACTGAATTCAAAGGTGAAGGAAGATTCCAAGCAGTTTCATGCAGGGTAAAAGCTTTCGGAGAGGCAAGAGAGCTGTGACAAAGAATGCATGCACACACTGCTATGTGTGGCTAGAAATACATGCATCTGTTCTGGGGAAGTCTCAAAAATAACAAACTAAGAAAAGTTGCAACATTTAGGACCTAGAGATCACTGCCTTGTCTCAAAACATCTCATGGACAATAAACATCTATCATCAAACTGTCAGCTCAGAAACACTGTGGATTATGTGGTTGTGGGTCACCAGTTGTCCACAGGAACATGTGGGGAACTTGGATCAAGATGCCTTCCCTGTATTAAACTACTGCAGTAACAGGCTAGTTTCCTTTGCTGCTATCATACAGATGAAAATAAAGCCACATCCTTCAAAGTTACCTCCAGCCTTGTGTGAAGGATAGTTGTGCTGCATGAGAAGCACATCAGAAACTGTTCTGGAGTCACTACTCAACCTAATGATCCTTTGAGACAACAAGTTTACGCCGAAGGGAAGGGAGGGTATGTAATAGACAGATTCAGGACTGATGGTCTGTGCAGAGGTCAAAAATACAGAAGCCTTGCCAGGGAATGAAACACTTTCCCATCTTCCTTCCATCCCTGTTCATCATTAGCCCTTTGTATGGGTAGCTTATCACTGAGTCTTTTTACATAAATATAATTACCAAGTTAAATCAAAACAGGATGGTAATGGAAATCTGTGGAATCCTTGTAAATGCAGTATGACAGCTTACATTTTATGACATAAGCTAATTAAACCATGCTTATTCTGTCTCAGGAACTGCATCTGAACTCAGTGAAATAAAATTCTCCATGGATGTCAACAGGGAGAGAATGGGAAACACTCCATCACAGGGTCAACCTAGAGAAACTTTGTGTATCCACCAACAGTTTTGCTCACTCATGAGAAACCTCTACAAGTCAGCAGCAGACAATCTGACAAAAGTGTGAAAAGTCAGAGACTAAAGACGTGCTGCATTTTCACAGGAAAATTGACTCACCCAGTCATTTGAGGTCCTTCAGAAAAAGCCCATCAAAACTGAACAGGCCATTCTAAACCTTCTGATTATTTTGTGACTCGGATGCAATTTCTCCTCCACTCTTGCTTTGTACCATAGATCCCAGTAAAGACCTTCCCGAAGGAACATCACGTCAAGCATCCAAAAGACCTTTTTATACATGGTAAACTAAAATAATCACTAGCATTTTTAATTAGTCTGGTTTTTCAAAAACCTGGTTTGTACCTCATATCATATTTCAGCAATAATTTGTTGGCTGCAGATGTTGCTCCAAAACTGGGAGCAGAAGCTTTTTTTTATTAGGGATTTTTTAATAAGTAAGGGGAAGACTCATATTAAAAACACAATAAAGTAAAAAAATTTATAAAAGTATATATTTCATAAAATATAATATATTATCAGGCAATGTAGTGATTTTTGGTTGTTTCCTAACGCCATAACCACCTGGCAAAGATCCCAATTTTGTACACAATCTCTTTCAGTTTCTTCATATGGTTTAAATGTAAGGCAAAAGGTCAAAACACAACCTGAAATATTTAAAGTGGTCAATGACAGTCATACTGTCAATGAATTATCTCAAGTTTACTGTTAAATATGGATAGCCTTTGAGGTAACCTCCAGTACATGTCACAGCTTTTTAATGAGTTTTTAAGTTATTAAGCTATGAAATATTTCTGAATTTTAAGCAAGACCAGGGACTGAAACCCAAGTAAAACAAATTAAAAGGATAATAATTATGCAACATCTTGAGATGTACCACAGTCACACTATGCATATATAAAAAAATACATTAATAAACTGAACATATTAATAAAAAGCTAAGATTGGCCCTTCAAGACCTCAACACTAATTGGAAAGGATTTAGACAGCACATCTTGAATAACTTCCATTAACAGTTTTGGTAAGTCACTGTTCAACTATCTAAAACTGGAATAATTTAAACTGCACAGTTCATCTACTGTATTATCATTTGTGAAAGATCAGTGAAACATCATTAGACATTTTGAGTAATGAAGCAATTGTCTAATTGCCCCGACTTGAATCTTATTTCTGATGAACTTAAATGATTAACCATGAACTGGTTTCTATATTTGAAGCCCCACAGTTCAATTAAAGGCCAATGATTATCATCATCCCTGAGATAATTTACTTTGAACTCTGAAGAATTCTTTCAAAAAGGGTGACACTTAAGCAGATTTTATTTTTAACAAAGAGGCAAGCTTCAGACCCAAGAGGCAGCTGTAATGCCACTGTACCTAGAAGGGTAGGAAGCCCATGCAACTTTGTGATCTGCTGTGGTACCATCCTGCAGAATAAAGAGAGATTATTGCAGCAGGAACAACTAGCAGCCTCCCATTTGGCAGCCAACAAGCTGCTCCTGGGTCTTCTAAGTAATAGTCACTTATCCAAAATGTGAGTATGTCCATGCACACCTGGAGCCCCCAGAGAGCTAGGCTGCCATGAACAGAAAGGCTTTGTGCAGGCAGAATTCCTGCTCAGCTGGGAGACAGAGTCCTGAGTCACACCCTGACAGTCATGCCCAGGGATGTCTCATGTTGGGATTTACTCAAACATGTGAAGAATGGGCCAAGCCATGGTCACAGTTATCCTGAAGGCTGTGACATCCCCTCATTTAACTGCTGCCAGGCTGTAATTCACAGTCTAGATGAATTTCTGTATTCTCGAAAATATCTTACCCTCAAATACAATTTTGGAAAGGAGTACCCACCAGGTTCAGCTGCTTGCTTGCATCTGTAGCTACCCGTATTTAACCCATTCATACAAAATATCCAGACCATGATTTGACACAGTTGGCAACACCTGAGTAATGTCATTCTCCTGATAAACTTCTGAGTGCTAATTTCAAAGGTGCAACACTTTCTTCTCCATAAAAATCTGGTAAGAAACAACAGCTGCAGAAGGGCTGTGAATATCTGAGAACATCTCATGTCATTTCAGGTGATGCAGGTAAGGAGAACACTGTCACAGCAACATGGAGAGAGACAGGACAGTGCTTTTCCCAGTGAGCACTTGGCAGAGTGAAAGTTCCCACATGTGGGAGAGTTCAGGTGGAAGAGAACAGTACCTTGTTGTGATGGCATTGCACAGGGTCAGGAGTTTTGCCATGGGGTATATTCAGACCTTTTTTTGCTGTTGATAAGCAGGAGTTCTGTCATAGCAAGAGCAGAAATCTCCCTTGGTTTAATGAAATCTACATTAAGGTGCAGTAACACAGTTCAGCTCTTGCCTTTAACCCCACTGCAACACAAAGTGTATTACAAATCTGCTACAGGAATCACTTCATCCAACATAGATATGCAGAAGTCTCAGGGGTGGAAAGTGGCAGCTGTTCAACACATTCACTCATAGAAACATTATTCACCACCACTATTTGTTTTGCTATTGTTACACAGTTATGTTCACAGTGAAAGTGCCTGAAATATTTGTTTTCTTTTCAGAAACTATCCCATAATAGCACTTTTTTCCTGCAAATAATGCTTTCTGAACTGCAGATTAATGAGTAAAACAAGTGGTTAAAGATATCTTTTAAATATCATTCCTTTCTCATTTTATACCTCAAGAGCCATGTGTCTCTCTTTAACATGTGATTTGCAATGTAATACTCCATGAGCTTCCATATCTGCCTTGTATAATAGTTTCAAATAAAATTTGGCTCTCTGTATATCTTAACCTTGGGAACAGGACTGTTAAAATCCTAGAGGCCAAATACCAATATCCCTATAGGATTCTCATGCACATCTGCATTTCTGGAAAGATGATATTTTTAAGGGAAAAGCTTTCAATTAAACATTCCTCCAGAAACCATAGTTTTGCCCAGCTCGCTCTTGTTGCTTGCCTGGTAATGGACACACCAGGGTAAAATTTGCCATATGACAATTTCATCTGGTAGGTGTCCTAAGAACACATATTGTAATAAGCTTTATTTTTGTTTAATTCCCCTTTAGATTTCTAGGGGTACAGCTGCCCTGAGAGAGTTTGTGTTTCAGCAAGGGACTGGAGGAACTCCCTTGTATCTCCACCCCAGACTGGATCTTTCCCTGGCATTGGATGCAGAGAGGTGCAAGCAACCCACTTGAACTGTGAATGAAGCTATAAATTACAGAATTTGGTCAGTCTGTTACATTTTTTCTTTCAGCCAAAGTACCTAAGACATTGGGATGCAGACACTGAAGAATCAGATATGAGTGTTCCCATTTTAACCTCTTGTTTATAGTTCATTACCCAAAGTTTCTTGAAAACTGCACTTTTGAGAAGGTAATATCTCAGTTTTGGTTTTCACTAGGTGGTTCTTCTGCTTGCTTGGGGGATTTGTTTGTTTTTTTGTTTGCTTGGTGTGTTTTTATATTTGAAGAAATGCAGTTCTGCTATTTGAGGAAATAAAATGTTAAACACACACATTTCCCCTATATATACTATGACTTTTTAAAATTGATTTTTTGAAGCTGGAATGACAAAGGGTTAACAGCTAAAATCCAGAATGAAAACTGAGAATTCTTACTAAGAATAAGGGACTGTGCTTGTCTTGCAGGGAAAATATTCTGGTTTCAACCATGACACATGAGCCCAAGCAAACTGAGCACTGACCACATGCAGTAAATTTTTTTGTTTGTGTTTTTGCTGAACTAAGAAAGGATGCACCCAAGGGAGAGGTTAACAAACTGAGGCTACTCAGTTCACAATGTTTGTTGTCCAAGTCACAGAGCAACAAAGAAAAAAATGCCACAGAGTCCAAATATTCTAAAACCCTATTGATTTTAACTTATTTCATGCTTCTAAAGTCTGGAGAAAGATAAGCTGTGAGGCTGAAAGACCAGGAATACTGAAAGTACAGCTGCAGATTTTTCTGTATCTATTACCAAACACTAACTTTGCCCAGCATTTCTTTTTTTCTTTCTTTAAAAAAAAAAAACCCTAAGAAGAGCATTACCTTAGAAAGGTAAACACTCTAAAACTCGACATGCTCAGTTTTCCTACCCTACCAGACTCACAGAAACTATCTTTTTGAATGGGTCATAAATTAGGGTTTAGGGTTTATTTTTTTGTCCCCAGGATCAAGATTACTGTCTGTGGTTTGGTGATGTCAGTAATTAGCACAATAAATCATCATTCTGCTCCAGTGAGATGTTGTGCCAGCACATTTCACTGAGTCCTACACCAGACATAAAAAACCGACGAAACCAAAACCAACTGAAGGGCAGGATTTCCAAAAACATCCAGCACTGGCCAAATCTTACACTCATACAGGTCAGAAGTAATTGAAAGCAAAAATAAAAAACCTCCAAACCCAAACAAGCAGAACATTGGCTTGAACCATATCATAATGATGCAGTATTAGGCTGAAAAAACCCCGAGCAATCAAGGTTTCAGTGTTGGTATTCACTTATAAAAGCCATTTGACATGAGATACTGGTGGGAGATAAGCAGATACTGACCTTTGCGGGTAGACTGCACTTCTCCAGGGGTCACCTCCCTAACAGTATTGAGGACAGCATCGTTTTTGCTCTCCTAGTGTGAGAGCACTCTGGAGAGATCACAAAATAGCTGAAATGTTCTTGTGACATGAAACTGGGGCCTGGAATATTTAAATATTTAGAGTGTTTCCCTGGAGTATTTAACCCTTCTGATTGCATGTATTGAAGATGGCTGATGCAGTGTGCTCCAGAATTAGGAAAAATGACTTCTGTCTCATCCTAATGTGTGAGCAGAAGAAAAGTTTACATGAAAGACCTGTGGCATCACACATAAGACTATGTAGTCCCACAAGGTCATGATTGCATCTCCTCCATAATCCCAGCATATTCAAGAAAAAAACTGCTACAGAAGCCTGCAAAACCTAGTTATGAACACTGTGTAACACCCAGAAGAACGTTTCACTATAAACAGTTGCTTTTAGGCCTCTCCAACGCACGTGGGGCTTTTTACTTGAGTAATACTTGAGAACTGTAAAGAAATGTCTTCTATGCAAAAGCTGGAGTCCAGTGCAACTCTGTTTGCAATCCTCCTAGGCATGGGGATTAAATGAAATGCAGATCTGTAAATTCAAGATCATTACAAAGTCTAAGGCACTCAAATCACCTTCAGATGTTGCAGCTGTTAAAATTAACAATAACAGGAGCACGGTTGCTAATGTTAGGACAGCAGACTCACAAGTCCAGTCTATGAAAAAGATTTGCCACTACAACAGTATAGCTATTTTGGCATGAGCTTCTACTGGAGTTGCAACTTACCAGCTGGAAAAAAAGACCTTTTATTGTTAGAGTTTATACCCTCCCCAAGAAAAATAGAATATACTAGCCAAAGCTTTTTTTTTTTTCTCCTGGTACAACCATGTCTACACTAGGGCTTTTGCCAAGACACACATACAGCCAAAAATCACACCTCCAACTGACATTACTATACTGGCAAGTGTTTCTAGCACTGGTCTTAAAGCAGCTATTTGTTCAATCATTGCTTTCCACATTCATCCTTTACCCTAAAAGTACTGTATTTCTTTACAGGTAAAAAGCTGGGGAAAAAAACCGATCTATCACCTTAGGTCTTATTCATCTGTTTCTTATATAAGGAAAAGATCTTTCTTTTGCCTTCACAAAAGTTGAATTCCTCCTTCCCTTACAAAAGCAGAATAAACATTGTGGGGGGAGGGGGCAGAGCATGAATCTTTAACCCCACAGCAGAACAAACAAACAAAAGTTCAGGTCAGCCCTTGCTCATCTTGCAACAGGGGCAGAGAGACAGAGAGAGAACAGAATTCTCTCAATCCTAATGACTGCTTGTTGCCATTCTCTACATACCAAAGCGAATACAGTCCCTCAGCTTTGAAACTGCTATTTCTGTTCCTATGGCTGTGTCTGCTAAAGCAGATTCTTCCATAAGCAAAAAGTCAAACAATCTTCACTCTTAAAGCTCACACAGAAAGCAATACTTTAAAGGGGCACAATTAATACAAAACCAGGGGTGAGGGGACAGAAGAAAGAGAAAAGAAATGCCTTTTCAGAAAACCTCAGGCTACCCACCACGAGAAGAGGATTTTCCTGGGACTTGTCTAGGTCTGAAATTATAAAAAAACCTATATATTTTGAAGCACATTTGTTTTCAATAATTGCAATATTATTTTGCAAAAATTTATCAAAACAATGGCTTTAAACATTATATGGGAAAATGGAGCCTAAAGTGTTTCATTTTACTTCTAAAGCAGCAGTACAATATTTTCTAAATATCTTTCACCTCTCCAAGCCTTTTCCTGTGGTTTGTCCTAAAACTTACCCTTGTCAGCCTAAATGGAAGTGTCAACTATGCGTGAAGAGTCAACTTGCTCTTGGACTGAAAACAACTGTACCCTTTTAAAGTGCCATGATTGCAGAATCACTGGAGAAGGTGAAGCCTGTGGGTATTTAGAGACAGAACTTGCTTCTCCTTCTTCAGGTTGGTATTTTTCCCAAGGTAAGGGTCAGAGAAATCGATTTGGGAAACACCACATTATTTCTGCTTGTGCTGCTTCTGTTCTGCCCATGTCCAAACAGGTAAGTAGAGACTTGAAGATGTACAGTGGATTTGGCTTGATACTAAATTTAAAAAAAAATTTCCCTTGGAAACTGCCTAGCAGAGCCTGCAGAAAGCAGTTGTAACTGCACCTGGAACACTCTAAGTTTTAGGGAAATCTCCATGCCATACACTGGTTTAATGCACTACTGGCACATGTTACCTGCAGAACTCGGATGAAGATACAGATTCCAAGCTGTTGAAACATCCACACTCAGGGTTTTGGTTTGAGCTCCTCCCCAGTAAAAAACTTCTTTACTTCCTGCACATAATGATACTTTACAACTACTGAGCTCTGCTATAACTCTTTACAGGTCAGAAAAACCTGAACCTTTCATTGTGCAAGCAACTCCCAAGATTACCAAAGGAAAGCAAACCCCACGGCCAGCCCATCTGACGCAAGGATAGTGACATCCAGACGTGTTTAGAGTATCAACACCTCCAGCCCAGCTTCGTGCTGCCAGGAGCTTTTTCCTGTTTGGATTCAAATGTAAAGACACCTGGGATCAAACGCAAATGATCTCTTTCGATTTCATCCACGGTGACGTCAGGTGAGGATGGTTTGACAGCACCCTGAGGAGTCAGAGCACACAGCCAGAGTTACTTGGGGTTACTCAGGCTCCCCTGCATTTCCTCAGCCCTGGGTTTCTCTCAAGTACTTGCTGCCAGCTGCACTGAACTGCATACAGAAGAACAATATGCAATAAACAGACATCATTAGAGAAATGTTATTTTTCTTATTACAGAGAAGTTGAGAACTTTCACAATATCTTGAAACACTGCTCAGAAATTACCTCTTAAGCTTGGCATCCGTTCCCTCTTTAGGAACAAAACAACCCCAGCAATTACAGGAAAAAGCCAAACTGACATAACTAAACCAAAAAAAGTCTTTTATCTATTCATCTCACAAGGTTTTGTTTGTTTTTTTCTAAAAAACTACTTCTTAGAGGCTTGAAAATAAAGCATTAGGTGCTCTTTGCACACAGAACATTTATGACCTTGTTCAACTTCTTCGATATATTTCTTACTAATGCTTGCTGTATTAATGGACTCAGCCCAAGAAGTAGTAATGTTGAGCTTTTTAATTGCTTTACGCAATTAAATGCTAACGTTTCAACCATTAATAAGAAAGCTGAATATCATGCTTTGGAGCACAATGTAAGCAATGTATTAAAAACAATGCTTCACCAGGTTCCTACCTTTCACTTCTTATAAGTAGTTCAGAAAAGGAAGCCTAAAAATAAATAGCATTTACTGTCACTGGAGAAAGTGCTGCAGTAAAGAGCAGCAAACAACTGGGAGACACAATTATAACCTCCACCCCTTACAGCCTTCACAGAGCCTTTGCTGTTGCTGTCTATGTAAGCAGAGCAGAGCTGTCTGCTTCAGGGTTAGAGTTTTCTTGGAAATGTTTACTATAATGAGAGAATTTTCTGTTCTTTTTCTTTTAATCACAACACTGTCCAGTTCTGAGACCTGAATTGATGCAAAAAAAAATAAAAAACAAAAGAAAAAACCAAAAACCCCGATGACATTTCAAGGAATTTAATAATCAGATGCCTCATTGCACAGCCTGGGAGTGTGTTTCACATTATATTAAAATTATTGACATCCAGGCATGTTATGGCAAAAAGAGCTGACACCATGCTTGGTTACAGCTGTTGCCACAACAGTAGTTATTTGGCAAATGATGTGAAAAAGGACAAAGTGCTATTGTGAGCTTACACGAAGCTTTTACACATTATGTCTCCAGTTCATAAAGAGGAAGGAAAAAAAGAAATGCTGCCTTTTTTCAGAGCAACCACATTGTGATTTTAAGTCAATATGTTTGTCAAAAGATGTCAAAACCATCTCCAAACAACAGGCTATGAAAACCACAGAAGGGGATGCAGATGAAGCCCAAGACTCCTGCAAGAAACGCAACTCAAAGTTTGGGTAAATGAGATGGGGTAAGCCAGAAAAAAGAAGGACAAAGAGATCTTGGAAAGCAAACTTGCTCTTCGTCCTACAAGGAGCTGCAGATCTCGACTGCAACTTCATGGAAAGCACCAAGATGGGTCACACTCTGAAGAAGACCACTTGTATTCCCAAAGGACTGTCTGTGAAGGGTTGGCTGCTCTTGAAATTCAGGTTTTCATGAGCATGCTGAGGACACACATGCCTTCTTGTCTACTTTCTTTGTGAGTCCATCCACATTACAGAGAAAAGCAGGTTACCTTTGACTAAAACACATTTTGTGGTTTTTTCCTCCATCAAGGAGCTGGAGAACCACAGAAGTTGTTTCCCAATAAAATAATCAACAACAATGCTGGAACTCTGTTCCTTGAAAGGAGGCTTGTCTCTGTGCCCCAGTGAACCAGCAGAGGGAAAATCAGCTGCTACACATTAAGGAAAAAGTAACACATTTAAAACAAAACTAAAGGAAAGGAAAAATCATTTTCATCCAGTATTTAATTGCAAAAACATGGTGGCAGAGAAAGAAGACTCAAGAGAAACTCCAGGACTTCTTGCATCTAAACCAGCCATTTCGTACTTACAACAGAAATGTTTCAATGCTGGTTGGTGCAGAGATGTGTCTGCAATCTTTTAAATTAATTTACTGACCCTGATGTTCTTTTTTCCCTTAACACAATGTTACCCTAAACCCCTCCTTCCACCTAGCTGAGCTCTAAACATGATCTAGCATTCATTATGGTGTCCATGATATTGAGAACCATTCTCTGTATTGGTCCAAAATGAAAAATTCATATGAGAGAAAACAGCCTAACAATTGACCTATGTGAGTATTAATTGTTACCTATTTGAGAAAGTTGCTGCTTTCCAGGAAACTTGTTCTTGTAAGAACAAGATATCATGTGTTTGCTTTTGCCAAAGGCTGATTTTAACAGTAGCCACTGGAACATAATATGTATAAACTTACCATGTGACAAACAATTTATAGAAAAGCAGGACTAAATTATTTTTTTTAATTTCTTGTAACACTAGTGATTAGCAGACCAGATACATGCAGCACAATTGTAGCACTTGTTTACTTTTAAAATGTGGGAAGACACCAGAAAATATTTTTAAAATAATTTTTCCCTTCCTTCCTCTTTATTCCTCACTTATTGCTTAAATATGCCTCTGCAGTGGGGAATCACACTACACATACATGAAAACTGCAAAGTGAAACTGAATATAAACAGAAAGTGACTGATCTCATTTCACTGAACAAGAGGGTTGAAGGCCAGAAGAGAAATAAATTGCTTAAGGGGTGGGATGTTAAGCAAATATTTATACAATTTTCCAGTTTTAATCAAACATAAAATATAATCTAATAATCATCTAAGGAATGTTTTGAGAACATTCTCCCTTAAGTATTACTCAACATTTAGACATGGATGATCAAAAAGTCAAGACCCACTCCCACCAAGCATACAACAGTATTTATCTCAAGCTCTCCCTAGTAGGAAAGATTATAAGGATTAAGTTTCAAGCTTGTGCAATTGTCTTTAGACAAACACAACAATATGCAATAAACTAGTATTCCCCAGATGACTTTATGAAAAAAAAATCAACCCCACGCTAATGACAATTAAGACTGAAAGAAAAGAAGAGCCAAATAAGTAACAATGGGGGACAAAGAGGCCCCCTTGAAAGATGCATTAGCATGGAAGCCATCAAATCAGGGGGTGGTGGCTTTCCATGTGGGAAGGCATTCTCTGGGGCCACTTCTTGGCTTCCTCCTCACAAAGCAGCTCATTCCTTTACAGGATGATACATATTCTCATGGTTTGGATCAAAGAAAGCAGGGTACAGTGGGTCTCAAACTGAAGTCAGTCTCAGAACTCAAGGGTTTAGGGCCAAGTTTAACAGCCCTCCCAACCAATCTCTGTTATCCAGCTCAGCCACAATAATATTTTCCTATTAAACCTGTGTTTAATTGGGTCAGTGGAGCAAGAGGACAAAACAGAAACTGTACTCTAAGCTAGTCTCTGAATTTATAAAACAGCTTTTCCCTGGTATCTTGAGCACGTGCTTCTGCTCAAGATTCAGAGAACAAGCACTTGGGCCCAAAATTTTCTACTGATTTCAAAGATCAGAATTGTAAGCAAACAAAAATCGATGCCTGAAAAAGAGCATGGGTTCATTCACCATTCCTTACTCCACCTGTGTTGTCCATTTACAGACAGCATCTTTGAGATCCTTATTTCCTTAGCTGTCTGCTAAGGATCTCAAGCACTGCAAACAATGTGTAGTTTCTTACAAAACAATACTACAACATTCTTAACACCATATATGGGTATCATATAATTCCAAATACTCCATCTTACTCCAAAGAGGACACTGGGAATTCATGCAGTGAAAAACTCCTTGTAAGCAATGCTTGCATGAATAATTATAAATGATTCATGTAATTTGATCACTTAGATTCCTCAAAGAGGAATCATCTGATGGAACTGGAATGTGGGAGCTTGATTGTCTCACTCCTTGCTGGTAGAGCTTTAATAATTATTCAATTATTCAAAGATGGCCATTAAAATATGACCAACCAAGTGCACCAGCACAGGAGATGTTCTATAAAGAACACTCTTCATTAAAATGGTGCTCTACAGCATCATTACAAGCTACCATATTCAGACCTCATTCTACTCCAGCTTTCAACATGTGCCTGCTGCACAAACTAACAACAGTCCTTCTAACTTTACAGCTAAGATCACCATCATGTCAGTGGATATGTCAACAAAATGCAATCGAAATCCACATTTTTATTTTTGTCTTAATCAGGAGTCGGACAGTAAAATACTGGCATTTCAAAGGCTCACTAGCATGTTTTTGGTCATTGAGTTACTATATGAGATAGAATTTTTATGCACTCCCAGATTATCTCCATGGCTTTACCCACCCATATTCTGTAACAAACTGTGTTTCTTTTAATTTCTCCACAGGTGAGAGGTGATGGTGACAAAGGTAATTTTGGCCAGGGGAAGTGGCTGTCTACCTTCATCCCTGAGCCTACACCTCTCTCCTCCGTACCTCCTTTGAGAAGGAAATAGCAGTGCTGTGACAGTAAGTCATAAAACATTGCATTTGTAAGGATTTGCTTCTGCTTTGAGGAACCCTAGAGTACTTAACAAATGGTTGTAAAGTACTGATTGATTTCAGGTTGGCAGCAGCCAGCAATAACACATCGCAGTCCACAGCAAGCTACAGGAACACCATTTCTGTCAGAAGCACTATGGAGAGATTGAGAAGGAAGAAGTAGTTTCCTGGGCTAGCACATCACATTTAACATTACTGCTCACATATATATATATATATATATATATATGTATATATTTACTCTTCATCATTGTCTCCTGGGATGCATTAATTCTATTCGTTGAACTAACTCAAATACTCTTTCCTGTCTGCAACAAACCCAAAAATGTCACCCAGCCTAAAAAGAGCTTGTCACCTGTAGCCCACAAAATTATATTGTCTGAGGAAGGCAACAAAGAATTGATACCTCCTCTTTCTCACAGCTATGTTCAATAGCTAAGGATATGAGGTATGTACTTGGTAGTGGACTATTATGGGAAATCAGATACTCTACACCCCTCTAGTCTAAATTCTTCCCATGCTTCTCTTTCACCCCTTTTAAATCCATTTAAGCCATGACTCCAAATCAGGATGGGCACTGCTACCAGTCAGACTATCATTCACAAACCCTTATCAGGTCATGTGAGGACCATGCACAGATTAATTAAGGGCATTTGCTCTTGGAATGCTTTGCTGTGATATGGAACATTATCTTCATTTTGGAGATGCACAGAAACAGATGTGTTCACAGTTACCCAAGATATACCCAGGACAAAGCTAAGAATCAAATATCAGTAGCCAAGTTTCTGATTATTTTTACTGGATTGGGATGGCCAAAAAAATCTCAACCCCTTTATAAGACTAGAAATAAGTTAGTTACATAATATCTCAAAATCAAAAGGCAATACATCACGAAGCCTATGGAAACATGCCATTGCTTAATATTCAACTTAAATGAAATACCTATGAAAAGACTCTAAAAGGGACAGTTATAGCTGAGCCTTTTGTATTATTTTAAATATTTTAACTATGAAAATATTGTATATTTTGAAATACATATAATAGCTCATGAAATGAGATGTTTTCTTCTCTTTGCTCATGCACTTGAAAATACTTTATCTCTAAAATTCATGCTAGCATAAAAAAGTCCTAGTAAAAAATCTTCTTTCTTCATACCTCAAGATTAAAAAAAAGCAAATAATAATATAATTAGCTTGCCTTTGAAATAGATTTAAAGACTTAGAAAGCTATTTCCTCGTGTTTGTAATAGTAAATGGAAAGTGAACACACTTCAGCACATGGACTTTGCTAGTGGGTATATACCTAGTGCTTCTGATTACATCTGCATTACGTAGGAACAGAAACCAAAATGAACAGAAACCAAGCTGTGGTGTGATGTTCAAGACTCCTCCAGCCTTGTGGACCTGCCAGATCAGCCATACAAATTCCACAAGCCCTTTCCCCTCCCTGTCTGCCATCCATGCCATCCAGGCCTTCACCTGGTGATAAACCCAATTCTGTTTCCTCATAAAACACAATGAGAAGTGAGATTGAGACCTCCAATGAAGATCTCAAATTCTGGGCATCTTAAGCACAAGTTGTTAAGTAAAGCACTAAAATGAACATTACTGTTTTAATATGGGACTGTGTGATCTTTTGCCTCCTTACAAATGTGCCAGCAAACAAGATTTTACTTATAAATGAATTTTTAATGTATTTTGGTGGTTATTTTTTGGCGCTCATAGAGGATACTTTGGGGAAACTGAAATAATGACCAATTTCCTTTGTTTCTAGCACAAATACAACCATTCACCCCTATCCCTTGAATAAGATTAGGCTTTGCTGTCACTGTCTGTTTCATTCTGCTTAAGCATTGCTGAAAATAAAATTAAATTAAATCAACTCTAAGAGAAAGCAACTTCTTGTCTCCAAAGTTCTGAAATGACTGAACTTTCTCATATTTAATAATTCAGAGTCAGTCCTTTAAATTTTATCCAGGAAAATAAGATGTTCTTTATATTTCAAAGACGTCTTCACAAAAGTCTGCAGTACTGGATTTTCTGACGCAGAGTGATTATAAAACCCCCTTTTGTTCTCATAACTTCATGATGTATATCTATAACTCTTTCTTGTTTGTGAAGATAAGACCGGCCTTGTCTCTCTAAATGCCTTTTCAAAGGAAGATTCACAGTTGTTTGACTTTTGATCTGTGTGGCAACTAGCTCGACCACCTGCACTGGGTTTGAGCAGTTACTGAGCTTGCTTTGTACCAGCTTATGAACACAGCAAGCCTTTGACACCAGAACAAGGCGATGTGTGAATACACCAATTTACAATGTAAATACAGGGTCCAACAATATGGGCATCTTTAATGACCGAATGTGTAAAGTGCATATATTGTTTACTGATTATATCATTAAATAAAACAGATGGCTCATATTCTCCATCCACCTACAGTGGATTAAACACAATGGTGTAATAGTCTGGTAAACTGGTAATGTGAAACATTGCTTTGTACTGGTGTAGTAGCATAAATAGCTGCTCACAAATGAGGTACAAAGCTCCACTGCCACTAGGAGTAATTAGCTTAAGGCTGTACTGAAAGAATGCTACCTTCACAATCAACACGTGTGTACTATTCACGCTGAAAACTGCATTTGAAAAATACAGCGGTGACAGAAAGTAGCAAGGAAGTTTCTTGGCATGGATAAAGTAGACCATATGCTTCCCAACATCTAGGCAAGATTGGACACACTGAGAATCATGTTTCTCAAACAATTCCCCATTTAAACGCATTATTTGCGGTCATGATAAGCATGTCAGAGAAACAACAGTGGGTTTTTTTTCACTTGCACAAGCATTTTTATCAGGAGGAAAGCAGGGAGCTGGTGCAAAAATAACTTTAAGATGCATTGTCTTTTTTTTCAAGAAGAAAAAATAGTCTTGCAATCTTAAACTATCGGTAGATCTACTAAATAAGTAAAAGAGAAGTTGAAGACTTTTCTCTAACTCACAGATGTTACAAAAAAACTTCTGGGACACACTTTAGTTAATACAGAAAATTCCAAGCTAACCAAGAGCTCTGAGGTAATAAATGCTACATGGTGAGATCCTGCGTGAATTATTTTAGAGCTATACAAATGTTGCAGAGAACATAAATCCCAGTGTTTATGGCAAAATTGTTTTTCTCTGTCTTCTCCACTTTGTACAATTTCCACACTGACTCCTTGATTAGGTCCAAATCCTAGAACTATAGAATGGCTTGGGTTGGGTCTTCCATATATCAGCTAAAGAGCTAGTCAGAATTAGGAAATTTTCATCCTTCCTATCACCAAGTAGACTAAACAGTCTCTCACTGTATGGCCACACTTTCTCATTCATGACTTCATTATTCTTCAGAGAGCTGCTCAGCAGGTTAGTGATGTGTGAACACTTCTTCTGCAGAGTTTTACAGGTCCAATACAACATATTGCATGCCACCAGGGATATAAATTCTTCCTCAGTTTTGGTCTTGTCCCACAGCAGCATTAATTTATCTGCAACAAACTCTGAGTGATCCCTCAAAGTCATAATTTATGGCCTTCTTTGTAAAACTACAATAATAACAGCAACAGCAACAAAAAAACACCACCCACCCCACCTCAACCAAGCTTTGCTCAAACTAAGAGGTCCTTGTTCAGCATTAGGGCTACAGATGAGCAAACTACTCACACAACTATGATTTGCAGGTTCAGATCCTGGATTGTGGCAGAACATCACTGACTGACTTGAACAAAAATTGTACTCAGCTGAGTTTTCCTTTTTCCAGATGTTGGTTGCTTAATCTCTTACACCTCCTGAGCACAGCCAAGTCTGACCTGCTACTATGAACTAGATTGAAAACGATCTAGTCTAAAAGATTAGCTAATAAGGACAAGATTCTGATATCACATCAGTTTTAAATCAGTTTGATGACTTCATTGTTTTCTTAAAGTCCTTAGTGTGTGATCAGAATCATGCTGGAAAGCCAAATTAACTTTGTTTTTATTAAAAGCCAACAATTTCAATCACATGTGGCAAGAAAAGTGCCAAGTGCCACTGGAAATCATACTCAGAATGCACAAAGGAGGTTTTTCATCTGACAGAAGACTAAGCAAATCAATTTTCATTCTTCCATTTGTTTCCAAACACTATCTCTGTCCAAAATGCTGGTGCATCTATGGGCAAGGGTGGGAGAAATCATTAAATGATGTCTGTTTGACATAATTACTGTCTTTTTCTTTAAGTGTTTAGAAGTGCCACCAAAAAAGTGAAATCTCTGTATTTTGTCGGTTTTGAGCTTCAAATGTTGCTTTTAGTCAGCGTAGCGTACAGTCTAGTTTTAGTCCAGATATACAACCTTATGAGAATGATTTAATTTTGATGTCTCTATTTGCAAAGCTCTGTGACACCTACACGTCAAGTTACTGTTTGAAGAGGCTGAGGTTCCAGGATTTGTCTATTAGAACACCATCCAAATCTTCCATTTTTACATTCCTGTATCCCATCAAAAAGCTTGGCTTGATGAAAACTAGAAACTGTAATTCAATTCCATACACTGTTATTTATGTTCTCTAATTCTTGAAAAGTTGAGCAGAAATTCTTTCCACAGCACAAGTCACCAGAAATCTCCTCACATACACCAGCACATAAAAGCTCTCTGTCTACCCAGGAAAAAGGATTTGGGCTAAACATTAGGGAAAACTCGGAAATATCTGATTGAAGAGATGGGGAATGCTGATCAGTGCAGAGCAGGCCAAACAAATATCTACCAGGATTAAAACAGAGTCAGTCAATCCTTCCTTAACACAAAGGGAGGAGCTTCTCTGAAATCACTTCCAAGCTGGTTCTTTTTCCTTAGGTAAATTTATGGATTAAAATGAAGTGAGCCAGGGACAAGATATCATGCACAATATTCAGAAAATATTACATTTAGGAATTTATGGCTTAAACACTCTGCAGTAAATGGAATGTGTAAAATTCAACCTGTATTGTTCTTTCACAGTTATAATTTGAATGGCATCAAGAATATGATTCCTAATCAACTACTGGCCTTAAGGAGTTTGACTTAAAAGATTTCTGAAGAGTTGTCTCCAATTATTTCAGCAATTACCAATACCAGTGTTTGCTAACAGTTTCTCTCCTTCACATAAACAATCCGACCATATTCAAAATATGTTCACTACCTTCACTATTCCTGAGCATCACATCAGAGAGAATTCATCCTACTGGAACCTCCTTGCAACTACTGCAGGAAAGCTCTGTACTACTTATGCTGATACAAGACAAGGCTTCTCCTGGAAGCATGGCATGGGATACCTACTGTGGCTCAGACACGACAATGTTGACTGTGAAATGCCTTTTGTTTCACTCACAACACTGTGAACGTTTTCAGGCTCTAGCTGCTTAATGGTAGCCAACATATCCCAGTACAGAAAACAACCACAAAGGGTTACCTGATACTTGACCTATTACAATGCTTTACATTGCTGGTATATGCAGTCTAGGACTAGCTAGGATAATTATCCACTGGGATTCTGGTCTCCTGCAGAAACACAACTGTGCCTTAATGTTCTTTCCAGCTGTTCAGCTGGACACAAGTAGACAGAAGGGGAGCAAATGAGATAGCAATTCCAGATGATAGAAAAGAGGGAATGGAGAGGACAGAACAAAGACCATTGTAAGCTTCAAAAAGGAATGGAAAAAGAGAATTAGAAACATGGTCTGAAGAATGCTGAGAACCCTGCTCATAATGGACATAGTGTAGGCAGCTTGACATGTGGATAGAGCTTTCCAACAATCTGAAAAATAAAACAATGCTACCATATAAATGCTCTTACTTCACTGAATGAGGGACATCCCTTTCTAAGGCTGCCTGGGCACAAGGAGATTAAAACACTGACTTATTTTATCCTATGCATTTAAGTTACTGGATGTGAAGATCAATCATGATGTTCCTTTTTCCTTCCAGGTTTGAAGAAAACTTAACTCTATATCACTTAGGTTGTTAGAGATGAAGGTTTGCAAAGGCTACAGTGGCATTAAACTAATCCCAGCTACCTGCCTGAAATGTTGAAATTGGTCCCTTTCTGCAAGGCATTCAGTGCCTATGGCCTGGAACTCTCCATGTGCACTGATGCTGGTGGTTATACAGCACCTCAAAAGACTTCTGCACCCTCCATGGTGCATGAACTGAATACTATTTCTGACACTGAATTAAAGCAGGGCAAGATTTTTCAAAAGTATTGTGGAAACAGCACACACACAACATGGTCTAAGAAAGATCAGTAAGGTTTAGACAATGGTTTTCCATATTAAAAATAAGAAAAGCATCTTAAATGCATCAGATTACATCATACCTAAACTAAGGATAAGGAAGCCACGTTGTCCCACACTCTTAAAATATTTGCTGTCCAGACCTAGAGGTACATTTCCTGTTTTTTGGTTGGACTCCTAATGATGAAGAATGCTCACCCTTGGGAATTTTGCTGACAACACATTTATGTTTTCCAGATGTTTTGTCCATCACTTCAACAAAGAAACAAGGTTTCTTTTTAAAGTCACAGACAAAGTGAGGAACGACTAGATATTAATTGATGCCAAGGTTTAATCTAGAATAACAAGCAGTATGTTCCTTATCTAAGGACTAGACTGTGATTAACAGCACCACAGAGCTTATCAGTCTCCTTCTGAAAAGATTCAACACTTCATAATTGATAAAGGTTAGCTGCATAACAAAACACAAATGTACAATAATATAAGACTCAAGTAACTATATTAAATGCTTAAAACTCAGGAAAATTATTTTAAAAAGTTATTATACTGACAGTAACAAGCACTAAAATACCCTATGTGTATTTTATGGCTTCCAGTAAACAACAGAAATATTAAGAACATGGTGTGCAAGGAACACAATAAAAGCTCTGTTGCCCCAAGAGATGACCCAAAATCATTCTACAACTTACCTCCCCCCGTTATTCAGTCTCCCTCAAGTTAAGGGAATTGTTCCTCTGGTTTAAGTTAACCATATGCTTAAATATGTTCCTGAATCAAGGTCTAAATTACTGAAGTAAACAGCTGCAGCTGTAAATATTTAACATGGAGCAGACATGTTGCTAGAGGATTTACCGTTTCAATCATTTTTCAGTGTAGGAATACATCTCGAAGCAAAAATAGAAATATATGTACCAAAAAAGTTGCTGAAACAATTTCTACTCAAACTTCTTTTGGCTTGAGACCAAACATCCTGGAAAGAGGAACCCTTCTATTAGCATGAAAACCAGGCAAATATAGCTGTATGTTAAACTCCACTCTGGATTGGTGATACAAAGTCCTGCCTTCAGAAAACTGCAGAGACTCAACAGTCATGGCCAAGTATGACTGAAACAGGCCTTAGCTCAAAAGAAAATCAGTTTTTTGTCACGGACTTCTGGGGATGGAAACAGAGATTGGTAGGGAAATAGGGGAAAAGGCAGTGTTAACACTCATTCTTTGTTTGGGTTTTGTGTCCACATGGACATGACTGTCCCTGCTGCTGTTCTTAACATATGGAAACGTTGGCTTTGTAGCCAGCAAGGAGGCAGAACAGACATCCTTAGCTTTGCACATCTCTGGGAGTGACAGAAAGCAAACAAAAAGTCCTGTGCATACACTGCTGAATGGCCACAGCCCAGGTCAGTGGGGGGAGGCAGAGCACTGCCCTACACCAAATGTCCCCTCAGCCCAATGACCACAACATCACCCATGCTGAAGATGTTTGACAACTGCTAGAAAACACTGCAATCCAGGCCCAAATGCTGAAGGCCAATCCTAAAAATCACGTTTTAAATCACTTCTGCTTAGGGCCAGAGGCAATGGGCACAAGTTGGATGCTGGGAAATTTCAGTGAGATACCAGGAAAAATTGCTTATTTCAGCTGCTGCTGGAACAGATTGCTCAGGCAGGCATTGCTATCTCCAGCCTTGGATGTGTTTGAAACCTGACTGGAGAAGAGTCTGAGCACCCTACTCTAATGGGACTTGCTTTGAAGAGGAGGTTGGACCAGTGATCTCTAGAAATCCCTTCCAACCTAAATTGTCCTACAATTCCATGAAATGTTGGAAAATAACTGCAAGGTCTGGACTATCCTGGAGCTCAAAAATAGAAGGAAGTTTGACTAGAAGTGATGCAAGAAGCAGGACTCCCAAAATTTTCCTGGAAAGAAGAGTGCAGAAGCTTGACCAGAACTTTCCATTTCTGACTGTAGTCACACTGGACGTGCAGCTGTTGGCAAGGCACATAACTTATTACCCCAGAGCTGAACTGAACCCTTACTGCTTCATTTCCATCAGACACAGGTAGTGTCTCTCTCCTGCTGGGAATCAAATTTTAAAAGTCTCTTTTATAGGAGCAGATGTGTTCATAAGCTTCTCAAAGCATCATTGATAACTATCCAGAAAACTGAAATCTGAAGATTAAAAGAGTATTTTTGGCATAAAAATTTCCGGGTGAACCAGACAGGATAAAAAGTTGCTCTGGAGTGTAGCAGCTATTTTTCTAAAACATTTTCCCGCCATTTGAAGGGGGGTAGACAAAACTTATCTGCTAATTGAATAAAGATTCAAATCTACTGAAATTTTTATCTGGTTACTTTTAGGTTTATTTGTTTCCCACTGGGCTGTGTGTGGCTTGGAGACTTTCCAAATTCTTTTCTTATAAGCTTTTCTAGGCTATTGGCTGAGGATATGGGCAAAAAACCCTGAAGATGTTCCAGAACACATTCTTTTCTACCTCTTTCTAACACTCTGTGTGCTCCCCAATTCACACTGGGGTACAGGCCAAGGGATAGAGACCTGAGACAACCTGTTCCAGTGCCTCACACTCACAATACAGAATTTCTTCCTCATATCTAATCTAAACATACTCTCTTTCAGTTTGAAGCCATTCCCCCTTATCCTAGTAATGCCATGCCATAAGAGGAATGTATTAGTTTAGTAGAATCTAAGTCGTTTCTACAGAAAAAAAGAATGTATAGGTAATTTCAATGAGAGAATATTTAAAAACAGTTATTACAAAAATACTCTCACCCACATAGCCAAAATATTGGGAGACAACAAATTCCAATGCACAAGGCTGGGTACCTTATTGCTAAAGCAGCAAACTGGGAGAGGAAGACCTGTCCCTATTATGCCACTGATTTCCTTCCTGAGCTCTGGCAACCTACAAAACCTGTCTCTGCTTTTATTCCCCATCTCCAGAACATTTTATGCACAAACACATGGCCAGGGAATTTAGGTCATACGAAGGCAGTAATTTAGCCCTCTAGCTATCTAAATACCTGATCTCTTAATATATTCAGCCAGATTCAAAAGAGATGCTGCTTTACCTTTCCCAGACAGTAAAATTAGAGTTAAGCATTAATTTGAAGCATAGGGTGTTAGCATGGCATATGAGCTCAAGCATATCAGCAAATATATATTGTGGGAACAGCAACTACATTGAGCAATGTTCAGTTTAACATTATCTTTTCTGTACAATATTGATGAGGAGAATGGTCCTCCAGTGTTTTACTTTAATGGTTCCAGTAATTATGTGAAACATTGTGTGGTGTGTACTGAAGTATGCAGAAATTAGGACACAACTGCCAATCTGTGCTAATTATTTTTCTTACAGTTGTATTTGCCTAATACATGCTGATTTCTTGGGGTCTGTATTTTATGATTATTCTTGTAACTAAACAAATTGGGATGATGCTGAGGCTGGGATAATGCTAGACCCTTCCACCCAACAGTCACAAACAAATTAAATTCACTGTAGGTCTATCAATTATGTGGTTTTAAACAACATCCTGAGAATTGTCTACTGCAAGCTGCTCCTATGCTGGCATTGCTTTTGGCACATTTACCTGAACTGAGCTCAAATCCTAACCTGCCTTTCTTTCATCTAGATGGGTGACTCAGCTCAGCATTTTTGTTGAAGAAAAAGGAAATCCAGTGCCTTTCTGACACACAAAAATACGCCATCGTGGTGTTCGACTACATAAACCTTTTGTCTGAAAAGAAGAGCCCAAGTATATTTCAGAAAGATCATATCTTTCATTTGGCTTATGGAACACTTATAAACTAGGACTCCTAACTGTGATTCCCAAACACAAAACAAAGTCAAAGGTTACAGCATGTGTTTTTGTTTCAGCTTCTCCAAATTACTTGCAAATGTATTCAAACACAATATGAGGAGATACTTTATTTTATTGAAAATAACAGACTACAGGGTGCTGCAAAAAAGGCTGGGGTACCTCAACCATAAACATGGAAAGAATACATTGGTTTAGAAACCCATAAATCCTTATTTGAATCTGCCAACCTGAAAGCCAAGTAAAGCCCGAAAAAACTATTTTTCCTAAATGCTATGTCTGATTAAGCCATACTATTAAATGACAGCTGAACTTTAACATTAATATGATATTATTTAAATAACTGCATGATTTTTTTTGCACTAAAATGATGAATGATTTTTGGACAGCTCAATTGACATAAAGCAAGAAACCCCTTTAATGAGATTTGACAAAATGGAGACATATGCAGAATATTCGTTACAGCTCATGTCGCAGAGCCCTTCCTGGGGAGACTTGGGTTTGGTTGGTGTCTTTTCTTTTCCTTCATTTTTTTTTATAGTTTATTTTGATTGTCTACAGTCACTGAACCATCCCTTTCAATTGCCACTTCCTTCCTCCACGGATTTTGAATTTAGCTTGTGTCATTTACATATTACTCTTAATCAGAGAATTTTATACGTTGCATTTTGGAGTTGGAATTGTAAAAAATCTGTGGAATGAAGGCATGAGGTTCAGTCCTTTTAATCTTTATCAATTTGGTACACAAAGAACTAACAAAGGTATTTTTCTGAGGAGACTTATGGAGAGATAAAGCTTGTGCTAAAGAACAACATATAAAATTCCAGTTTTCACATTTCTGAAGCCAAGTGACAAACCAACAGCTCCACTAAAAATTCTCCTCTTGTTTTTCCTTTTTTTAAATTTTTTTTTAATACGCAAAGTGCTTTTTTTTTATTAAGCAAACACATAACATAAAAGCCTGTGGCAAGGGTAATTTCAGACTAAACTCTTCAGAGGATGCACTAAACTCTTTTAAAACTCTGCTTTCTTAGCACCCAGCACTGCTTATTAGAGAGTTGTTTTTCTTCTTCAGGAAGCTGAATATATACAGAAATATGGACATCACAGAGAAGCTCAGGTGCTGTTTCACTGGGTAAAGAACACATATCCAGAGATGCCATTAATTCAAAAAAATCTGTCTGAGAACGCACAGATGTAAATTTATGGGGAGAAGGAATCAGTGGATAACACCCTCCCTTCAGTCCCATGTAGAGTTTTAGGACATTGCACAATTTTCCTTTTAGTATCACCTCATTTTGATCCCAAGGACAATTTTCATAGCATTGAAAGCATGGAAGAAGCATGCCAAAACCACAAGGGCTGACAGTGTGTCTGCCCCACCTATTCAGGTGGAATTGATAATTTTAATCTTTTCTTTGCACATAAATTTAAAAAACATTTACCCACTTTCTCATTTTAACAGGTACAAAAACCCCTCAAAGCATCAAAATCACTCAAGAATAAGGAACACAGGAAATCATAATCAAAAAAGCTTAATTTTAGAATACACATAAAAACCCCCCAAACAAATACGAAGGAATAAAGATGAGAAATCACTACACAAGAGCTATCCTGCTACAGAAAACTCTTTCCATAGGTGTGACAAAGCCTTCTATCTAACCACTGCCAGCATCCATCCAAATTCATCCTACACAGCAGCCTGGGTAAAAAAAGTCACGTATGTCAGCCAAATGCTGAGGTTTGAGTAAAACAAAATAAAGGCACAGGGGGAGAGAAGAAGAAAAGAAAGAGCAGAAATGTCCCTACCTTGGCCTTACCTTCGCAACATTCCCGTCAAAATCCTGGAACTCTTCCCCAGGTTTGCATCTGTTTCTCTAAGCTGGGGAGAAAAGAGTCCCATTAAAAGTAAAAGGCACACATACTCCATTCTGTACAAAGAATAGGTATTTCTACAGCTGAGCCAATCAACTTCAGGTTTAGCACAGAAAAAGCTCATAAAGCCACCAAAGCTCTGAAATGTAAAAATATTTTGTCTTGTTTTCACTTACAGAAATATGAAACCCAGGGAAGATAAGTCATTGAGGCAGCAAAGTCAGGATAAAGCACAAAAGCTTTGCAAATAAAGGATTGCAGGTACAAGCTACACACATTGGTTTCCATAATTCCCAAATGTATGTGTATTGGTTGTGTATATTAGTGAAGGGATCAAGGGATGAAGAGACACCCATGTGCTCTGCTCCTGATGCTTTATGAAAAGAAAAACATGTATTTCTTTCACTGTTTTTCAAACGCAGTAGTTTAAAGGAAAAAACAGAAATACAAAATATGTCCTTTTAGCAATTCTGTGTAAAAGAAATATGTCTACACTGCCCCTTAAACACAAAACTTGTATTGGCCTTAAAGCAGTCACCTCTGGCTTGGATGCTCAAATGCTTTGTGAATAGCATATATATGTACAGAAGGAACAGCTGTGAAGTGTATATGGTGAGGTTTTTTCATGTAAGGATATCTCACTCACTGAAAAGACCATTTTTGTAGTTTATTAGGACAAAGGAAACCTACAGTTTGCAGCTACATTTAATTAGCTGCCTTGTTCTACAGCTCTCAAAAATATTGCAAAATAGGTACAAAATGAAACTGGGGAGATGAAAAGTTATGAAGCAAATGAACTTCTCATTTATTTCTATTGCTTTTTATAAGGGATTAAAATGTCCCCTCTCTTTTTGTGTTTATTAGTGTCCCACAAAAGGAAATCTAGCAATGAAGAAGACACAGGAAGAATGGAGTTACTCTCCTATTGCCTGTTTTCCCACTGGCAGCTAGAGAAGAGACATCTTTTGACATTTTAGACATCTTGGAACCAGTGGGCCATCAAAATCTACTGTAGAAAGATAATGTAATGATTATGACTATTTCAGCTAAGGAATAGCAGGGACCACTGTTTCTAACATGCCCCAAAACACAGCTGTGTGTACATACATAAAGGCATTCTTCTCCGTATGAAAGTTGAATATTTACCTCTTCATTATCAAACCAGATTGAAAGGATTACCTGAGTCATTGACTTCTTACTGAACAAACTTTGTTGTAGTAGACAAAATGCATCCTGTGTTATAAATCCATCAAAACAGTAATGCTGCCAAGGAGAGTGGCAGGCTTCCAATAACAAATCACCTTCACCATAACAAATCACTATTATGTCTTGAATATTTGAACAGCAGCAATATTAAACCCAGTCTCTATTCTGGAGCACAATACTGTAAATATTTGCTACCAGATTTAATGCTTGTTACTGAAATCAGTAGTTGCAATCAATGTCACATAACCTTTCTGCATAAATTTCCTCCTTGTTCTTCTAAAAGCTATTAAGAAAATACCAAGCAGAAGCTGGGACTGGATAACACCAATCAAGTCTTGCTCTTAGCAATATCATATTCAGTGGGAAGGCTTGCACTGATTCTCAGATCTCTGTAATTATGTGCTATGATGGAACAAAGATGAGCATTATATTCCAGGGAGGCCATTCCCTCATTTTTTCCTGATTCATCTAGACAATTCAAACTCCAGAAAAGCAGTTTAGCCCGGTTTGACACAAGTAACAGAAGAAAAAATGTCACAATAATTTTTAAAAGGCTCATTAAAAAGCCAAGTTCTTATCTATGCTAGAAGGGAATCTGAAGTACAAATGTATGCTTTACATTGGTCTTTTATTATTCATAAAGATGCATTTAACACTTGGGGCTTCTCCTCCCTTTTCACAGAAAAGTAGCGCTCTCCTTTTTACCATTAAATGTTTGATCCTAACTTTCCTCTCTTGCTGCAGGATTCTACCTGACAGCTAGAATCAGTGCTGATAGTTAGGAAGGGGAAGCTGAATCTTAGAGGTTTGACAAACTCCTCTAAGCAAGACGACCTCATGTTTTTATGGTAATAAAAAAACCCACAAAATAAGTGAAAGAAACATTAAAAAAGAAACAAACACGTACACACGTAGTTGGACGATCTCTAGCTACCTCCCAAGAGAATGCCAAGAAAACACCTTTTCTTAGAAGGCGCTCTGGCAGGAAAAAAAAGCACATAAAGAGTTTCAAACTGTAAGTTTGTTTTTATTTAAAAAGGAATTATCTGATTGCAGTTCTTCCATCATTTCTTTCCCAATACCAGCACACCACAGAGGTGTGGAATGGAACTGGTGGAATGTGAACCTCTGAAATGGTGTATATTTCACAGAACGGCTGTAGTGAAAACATTTTGAAACAGGCTTTGATACTAGCATTGGCAAATCTACATAGCATTTAAAAATAATATTAAGAGTAATGAGAAATCAGGAAGATGAACAAGATGCTGGCATTGAGATCTTGTTTTCCTTAGACAAATTTTGCATCTTTTAATGTTGCATCTTTTAATGTCCTGTATAGTCCAGCTAACCTATCTGATTTGTAGCAGAGCTCTTATTGCTTCTCTTTTCCTTCTAAAGAAAAA
Organism: Entomyzon cyanotis; assembly: GCA_024500445.1. Lineage (NCBI taxonomy): Eukaryota > Metazoa > Chordata > Aves > Passeriformes > Meliphagidae > Entomyzon > Entomyzon cyanotis. The sequence continues at coordinate 8,783,702 of JAKEPQ010001000.1, forward strand.
AGTGGTTTTACTCTACAGACAGGAAAATTCATATATGTAAATTTAACCAAACCATTGAAACAGTAACTTATTTACGTTTTGCCCCCAAAAAAATCTTAATTTTCACAACATTGAACAGTTAAAGCTGACCATCATTCAAAAGCTGACAATTGCATTCCAGAAGACAAGTTTATTCCGTGGTTGATAAGATAATAATGCCATGTATTTAATGTACAGCCATTATGCATTGATAGAGCATCCTTTGCCCTGGTCTTTAAAAAATCTTAAGAAAATGGAAAACTTGCCAAATTATTCAAGAACTTCCCTAAATGTTCATCTGACTTTATATAGACAGCTGGGGCAGGACCCATGTGGCTCTATTGGAAAACTTTTCTAAATTCCCTAAAGAAAATATTTCAAGTGGCTTATGATAAAAAACTTGGAATTTGAGATCTTCCATTATGAGAAGAGGTTCTTTTTACTGTACTGTGGTGGAGTGTGTGTGTACTGCACTTTCCTAGAATACCCTTCTTGTTTTTAATCTTGCTCTTTGCATCTTACAAGTTTCTCCATCAAAGAAATTTGCTCCTCAGGTGGAAAGCAATGAAAAGGCAAAGTTATGCTATGAACCATGTGTACAATGAGTGATCAGAACTACATCCCTGGGATTTCTAGGATCAGCAGAAAGGAATACATGGCATTCATCTCCATTGCTTAGGTTTTATTTGTCCAGCTAGAAACAGAAAAGCATTTCAGACTCAGCAGTCACTGGGGATGTAAGGAGTGGAGGTGAAGTAAGACACCAAGTTGCCTGAACAAAACTTGGTCAATCCTCACAACTCTCAGTTACATTTAGTGATTTAGCTATATTTAGTGTTTCAAAGTAGCTAATGCCCAGGACTTCAGAGAGCAACTGATAACACTGGCAAAAAATGACTCATTAATGCAGTTATAGGAAGCTTTACCAATCAAAGCTATGCAGGTAGAGAAACTCCCTGGGACAGATAAAGGAGTTTTTTTAAGTGCCACCGGTCAGTTAAGAGACGTGTGGGAGAACCTGGCTTTGGAAAAATTGGACACTTGGGAAAGTATCTGAACAACATGTCATGGACAGAAACTCCTGGTTCCGTGAGCAGAAACCAGACTGAGAGGTTGGGCTCCAACTCTGAAGTTCAGAGAACTCGTGCACCTTGGATGGGATGGGATGGGATGGGATGGGATGGGATGGGATGGGATGGGATGGGATGGGATGGGATAGGCTTCTGAGCATCTCCACTAACCCTGCAGAGCAGAGCTGATCCCCATGAAGGCCATGTGAGCCAGAAATGACAGAGATAAGTTATCTTGGCTGCAGAGACAGAGCAGCAGCACCTGTTCTTTCACACAGAACTGCCTAAGGAGGCTGTTATTTGCATCTGCAGCTCCAAAGAGTAAGGTTGATCAACTACTAGAAGCTCACTTGTGATACTGAACCATTTCATAGGAAGCCCAAGAAGTCAGTGGAATTGACACTATAACAAACCCTTCAAAGGACAGAACACTGACCTAACTGTGGTAGTGACAGAAAACGCTTCCAACCACAGATTTGGTGACTACAGTGTGACTCCCCATCAGAGAGAAGTCTCTCTGGCCCATGTAAGACACTTTATAAGTTCTCCACTGCAGATGGTGATTATATCTCATCTGGATTATTTTTGCATGCACAAAGAACTTGCTCAATGTGAATAAAATGTGAGATCAGCAATTATTTATTATCAAACTTACCCTTTCCCGAGCACGCTGGATCTTCTCTCTGTCATGGCTGAGGTTTTCAAGCATCTCCTGTCCAATCTGCTCTGCATTAAAAAATGAAAATGTGAATCATGAAAAATACAGCTTGTGACTGCAAAACCTTAAAATGCCAAGTTAGATTGTAACAACAGCATTTAATACATGTCGTAGCCTAATCACTCCTCCTAACTGCAAAGAGGAATACATCATTATACTAAATTTTAAGTTTTTCAGGCAACAGAAAATTGAAGAAGCAAACCAAACCAGAAGCTATCCCCTTGCAACCTCTTGACTTGTCTAGGCTCTGAGAATTGATGCTGACCTTTGATCTGGGAAACAAAGGCAAGAAGACTTTCAGACTTGCTCTAGGTGCTGAATGCTCATACTTCCTATCTACTCCTTAAGGAGGTCAGGAAGCCTTTGGTAAACCACCAGCCATCCTTGTATGTCTAAGGACACTGAGAAGACATATTAGAAAAAAACCACTCTTAGTGCCTCTTAGCATCATTGATGCTTAAATAAAAGCCTTTTCAGGCTCAGCCCAGTTACTGGTGTCTGCTTTTCTCCACCATGGACTGTTCCTGGCTGGCTCAGAGATAGGCTGTAATCTCCTGATGTTTTCAACAGCAGACAGACACATTAATTTATAGTCATCACCATTTGTTTACACAGGGGTTGTTTGCTTCCGCAGCTCACGCTGAACCAAAGGTTGCAAAATTAGAGTGGAGAGGCCTCAAGATATGGTACAAAGACAACACAAGATGCCAAAACTTTACTCTTCAAACGGCTTCAATCAAATGCTTCTCTAACACTGAAATATTAGCAGCAAGTATAGAGAGGAGATTTTAATCTTCAAAGCTCTATAGAAATATTAAGAAACCCTCCCTGTATTTCCCCGAAGGAGAAAAATAAGTTAAATCATTCTCATTTTACAGATGGGGAAGCAGGCAGAAGGAGCTGAAGCAGCTGTAGCTTTGCCTCAGGACACACAGCACGTGTGAGACAACCAGCATTTCTGTGCACATTCATTTAGGGTACTTAGCAGGCTTACCAGAGATATGCACCAAAACAGTGAAACTACAAAAACATGGCTTTTCCTCCCCCCAAACAACAAAAAAATGTCTTGCTTTTGTTCTGGTGGTGAGTGGGATCTTAAAATGTCATTATTCAGGGAGCCTTGAGAAATTGAATAATTAAAAATTCACCAATATGTTAGTAAACATGATAAAGATTTTTTTTTAAGTAGATACAGTACATTTTCAAGGAACAATCCAAAGTAGAATCGCCTCAAACTTTAAAAGTTTGAGACAAGCAATGTTATTTTTAAATCCATTTAACACAAGGTACACAGTCTGCCAGATAAAGTCTGAGGAAATTCATTACATATATATTTCTCTATCAGTTGCCAAGTACAGTACAAGTAAGATAAATATTTCCTCTGACCACAAATTGACATCCTCATTATGCTATCTTGTCCCTCTTGGCTTGCTGCTCTTTACTTTTAGCTGTATATACAATGCCTCCCAAAGGTGAAATGTGGTAAGATACATGGGTTTGGAGTTAAAAAGGCTGCACGGTGCAGTGCAGTCACAGAAATGGCAGCTTCAGAAACAGAGTCACTACAGCTTTGCCTATGCCTGCACGTCAGAGGACTCACAGGATGAAACTATACCGAGCTTTTCCTCATTAAAGCACTCAAAATACTGTAATGCACAGATATGTGTTCAATATAATCTAGGGGAGAAAAAAAACCAAAGTGAAATCCCTTAAAAAGAGAGGGGGGAAAAATCAACAAATTACTAGCCTAGTAGCATGAGGTGAAATGATAATAAGTGTATTTAGTGCTAAAAATGTTTGCAGACATAAAGGAGTACAAGATGCAGATCTTCCTTCAAAGGAATAAGTGTAAAATATATGGTTTAAATGGTTTGATATCTCATGAAAAAAGCTGAAAAATATCTTCGTAGGAAACAGTTTTATTTTTATTACACCAATTTTAAGCAAGTTATGTGGGTTTGGTTTGGGTTTTTTTTCATCTTCTTCCTGTCACTGGCAAGTTCACACTCTTAGCTTTTTATAATGATTGAGTTTATTTTCCAACCATCAATGTGACAGCAGCATCAACTGTAAGTGAGGGTAAAACACCGTCACTTTGACGAATAGTGTATTTTCCTCTCATTGTCAATGACTGAAGACATCAATAAATAAGGAAGGAGAGCATGTCAGCCAGAATATCACAGAATGAATTGTTGATATGACACTTAGGGATTAAACCTTCAGCCATGAAGTTCAACCTAGCAGAGGGGTCTGAGAACTGAGATAGTTGCATTTCTTCCCAGCAGCCTCTATAGATAAATAATTGGACGGATCATCAATTTTACAGGAGCAGCTTTACTCTACACGCACTTTCGTTGATGATCTTTGGCCTTTTTTGGGCTAAAATAACAACATAAGTTGAACAAAGAGACATGATGGAGGTAACATCATCTCACAATAAATTTGCAAACATGAATTGACACCTTTATCCTCTTCATATCCTCATTCTACTCAGAAAATTCACTGATGACAGTGAAACTTGATTTTTAGCTGGAAGGTCAAGACAGTCAAACAAAAATATTATTACATAAAGAAAATAAAGACTTCTCAATGATATGAAGACACGCCCCTTCACTTGGTTTGCAACTGAAAGTACCTGGGACTAGGAAAAATGAAGCATTAGCCCACAGTATAGCTAATTACAGTCTTGATAACATTGCTATCTGCTTGCTACCATTTTTCAAGTTTCCTGCCAGTTAAAACATTCATCTATGTGACAGATTTGTGCTTTTAGTGTAACGGTGCTGTATAGATCTTTCCAGCCTACTTATAATGCAAGTCATTGATGAAGCTACTACAGTTATGTGAAAAGGTCAGGTTTGTAAGATATACTGTAGTGCAGATGCATGAATTAAGACCAATACACAAACTGAAGGGTGTTGCTTGTTGCCAGTAATGGTGTTATTTCCATAGAATCTTAACAATGTCAATTATTTTGGGGATTATGCCAACCTTTCAGTTGTTTTGCACGGACAATGTTTAGTACAGTGCAGTCCCAAGTCCTACCAAAGACTGAGTGCCGCTTCTTCCAAGTGAAATTCCCAAAGAGATGCATAAAATTATGTTCTAAAATTGCAGCTAAACTGTGAGAAGCAAAAGGGTGAATGCATTTACATCATTATTATCTGTGTACTGACAGAGGGCAGGAATATTCGATAGAGCAATTATCTCAGTCTTCAACAATGCTGTGATGGCCGGAAAAAAATATTTCTGAGAAAGTACATAATTTTAACAAGCATCAGCCTTAAATGGTGAATGCTAAAATTCACAGCTCTAAATGTATTCCGCCCTAAAGGTGTTTGAACAAAGTATGGGAAATCATCCTCTTTAGTGCCGAGCACTTCAAAAATGCCGTGTTGTGAGTCCAACACAAATGGTGCCTAGCTCTATGAGACTGTTAAGCAAGAAAAATATAACATTTATTATCCTAAAACACTGAAATTAATTAGAAGAATGAATGGACTTTCCCCACCTGAAGAAAAAACTACACATCCCCACCCTAAAAGCAACAAATGCAAACCTAACTTCCCCCCTTATTTATGAGCAAATTGGCACATGATTTTCAACTTTTATGTTGAGATAAACCCAAAAGATAATGAGCACTTCTAGCAACGCTTTGCACTCCTGAGTAAGCCCTTTCTTTAAAATTTGCCTGTAACCTGTGTGCAGTATTTATTTCTATGTACAAATCGTAATTATTTAATATATGGTTCATAGAGCTTGATTTCTAATACCTACACACACATGAAGGACACAAAATAAGTTGTGCATGACTGGTTTTTCCTTTACTTTTTTTGCTTCCAGCCATTTAAGAATGTATGTACTTTATCAGCTAAACTGATTCTGAAAGAACTTTTCTGTTCTCTTCTCTCCTCTTTCTCTTCTGAAAGAACTTGAGTGATTACTCAAGTCAATAATACTTTTTTCCCCTAAAAATTACTAATATATTTACTCAAGAGAGAGGAATGACACGGAATGAGCCTTTCCAGGCTTTTGGATAAACAAACAAGCATTTTTATGAATTTTGAAGACAGACTCCCCATTTTTCTTTTCATATGAAAAGATAAAATAATCCAACATATTTTATAGTGCACTTTTTCTCTCAAAGTGTACCCTGTGTATGTGCATATATATATATATGTGTGTGTGTGTGTGTGTCCATGTATAAGTTTCATAAGATGCAGCAGATATCTTTATATGATTTAAAATACCAAAAAAGGTTAAAACCAACCAAGTCACAGATAGTATGCCTGGAAATATGATTTCATATCAATCTCATCATATATACAATGCATGCATCTGAGCTATGTAATTAGAGGTTGGAAAAGACAAACTAATTTACACTGGGAAAAGCAGAAGACCATGTTAAAAATCAAGAAGGCTGTTCTACAGAATCATTAAACACACTGAAAAAACCACGCTGTGTTTTTCAGAGTAGGAATGGAGAACAGTTCCAGGCTGAGATCCTCAGCCCTGCCTATAGTGAGCAGTGCCATTTGGGGAGTGCAAATTGTATTTTGTCTTTACACGGAGACATCACATGCTCTGAAGATGCAGCAAAAGCTTACAGAAGATTTTTGGAAACTATGCTGACACGGGCTGGGACTTTTTTTTTTTCTAAAAGCCACTCCATTTTGGACAGGTTAAAAGTTTTGATTTTAGGAGACAAGGATAAATCATCAACAACAGTGTCTGGGAAAAAGTGCTAGAAAGTGTTAAAAGCTCACTGTTCACAGGTGACAGCAAGTAGATTTACAAACTTGGAAAATATAGGTTGCAGGAGTTGAAGAATTCAGGGCTGAGTCAAACACCTTATGCTTCTGACAGCAGAAAGCTAATGAAGAAAGTGATGACATATCCTGAAGTATGGGGACACAGGTAAAAGTCCAATAAATTCCCCAGCTCACAGCTGACATATGTTTACATTGAACAGCTGATATTATTAGAAACAGAAGGATGTAGATCATTAAGGTTATTAAAAAACAAGTACAGGTTAATACAGATAAATGAAGGATAATGTAACAGCCATAAGCCAATGGAGAGACAATTTGTAGAGCATTAGCAGAACAGTGAAACATGAGTTAGTGCTCAAATGCCTCGAGAATCTGCCACGAAAATGTTAATCTGCACACTGCTAAGTGGTCACTTAACACAATAAAATTAAAATTAGCTACTTTTTATAGGGGTTAGTTGGCCTCTTCAGCAGAAGCAAATGCCATAGAGGTGGAAAGAGCACTGACAGTCTGCAGCATTCACTGAGGACATCCAACACTTCCAGAGCTGCCAGAAGTTCAGTTGCAAGAGACAATAAAAGAAGTTGCCCAGTCTTACTGTGGAAGCAAGTAACATCTGAGAATACCTCCCAAACTTCCAAAGTCCAAGATGTGCACCACAGTAAAAATACATTTTTCAAATGGAAAGGTCTCCCTATAAGCTATAATGGATGTCCATGGAATTATTTTTATTGGCCAAGAGCAAAAGGGGTCTGTAGATACCAAGGTCAGGGAAGCCAAAAAGAAAAACATCCATAACACCTAATCAGAATTCAGTCTTTGTGCTTTGTTCAAAATAAAGAAGAAAAGATATTTGAGGAAGGTGCCACATGCCTTTAAGAACAAACTGGGAACATTTCATAACCAACACCTCCCATGGTCCAGGCCTAGCCTGTCCTTCCCCAGTAAAAAAAAAGGCAGATGAATGAGAAGAAAATAGGATAAAGAAAGAAGAAAGATGATATATGACAGACCTAGTAACTTCACCTCCAGTCACTTTTTCTATTTCTAAAGTTTCATACCTTTTCTGAAATCCTAACTTACATCAATCTGCTGGTAAAAAATGACTCATTTCTCACTAACTGATGTATTTTTTCCTGTCTACTCCCATCACCAATCTAGCTGAGCTCCCTCACTAACATCCTCACAGCAACATTCACAGGAGGTGGCAGACTTTGATTCTGCTGAGCACTTGTCTACATTGAAGGCTGGCCATTGTTCTTGCCATGCCCCAGCCCAGCAGTGCTCATCTGCTCCAAATTCCTCCCATTGCATCTTCCTCCCCTTCCCTCTTTCTTCAAGTTCTAAGGCAAAAAGAAATCCTTCCTTAGTGCATCAATAAGTAAACAACTTGCTACCCCCATTTCAATCACTAATAATGTACACTTGGGAGCCAACTCTAAGTGTCTTCTTTTGCTGCTTCTTTTAAGTGCTCCCAGGACAGAAGAAGCCCCTGTTCACTCAGCTTGGTGCAGGAATGGGTGATGCTTCACTGCAGCACTGCCAGCCTTGAACTTGTCTGAACGTGATTTAGCAGGGGAGAGTACTAAAAACCCTGATTGCATCTAAATTAAGTTGCAGAAATATATCCTCTAAAACTTGAGCCACAAACCCTCACTTAATTAAACCTGTGACTCCAAATAGCACTGAGATGACACAATGGTGATCTTTGGTTCATCTAAGGCTGGATTCATAATCACTATTTAATCAAAAGTGCTCCACCATCCACCCAGTTTGCTATAAACTCAGAGCAGTACAAATAATTACTCGGGACTCTGCATTTCTGGTTATTTTAAAGACTTCAAATGTGCAGGCAGAGAGTTGGTAACTTAAACTCCTGTGTTCAGCAGGTTCATAAAGTTGGTCCTATATCTCTAGAGCTGATTCACTCTTAAAGCAGTAAGAGCACTTCAAGACACAGAGTTAAGCAGAAAATAGATGAGGCAGGCTATTAGCCAACCAGCAAATAGGGGAAAAAAAAAAGTTACATTATGTTTTTAGAAGAGAAGAAAATGTTTTGAAATTTTGAAATATGTTTTAAAATTGAAGAGTGGAGCAAGAATTCTTTCAATCCCATTTAATTACACAAAACAACAGTATATGACATTTAGGTTGCACAATGATGAAAAACAAAGAGTGCTAGTTATATCTGTAAGCATTGGAACAATTTTTTTTTCAACTGATTCTTTATGACTCATTTATGTAGCTTAAACTGATCAATAGGAACAAGGGGGTTTGCAGTATCTCTTTTGGACATCAGAAGACCTATGAAAAGAGTATATCCTTCAACTGTTTCAATCTGAGAAAAGTGCTCCTTGAAGCAAAAAGCAAAGCCAACATCAGAAAGTAATGCCAGAGCCACGTAGAATTATATTTGGGTTTGTTCAGGTTTCCCCCAACATCCTGATGTACCAGATTTATCTTGAACCTACAGGCCAATTAGAAAGTCAGGAAAGCTGGCAACACAAGCAAGAAGTCTATGCCTGTTTGATCTTTAATACTTCCATGGAGCTAAAGAGTGTTTTAACCTTTCTTGCACTGTTCAGAAATTCATTTTAAATGTGAGTGGAACTATATCTCCTGCTGTATTCACATTCATATTTAAACAACAAAAAACAGAAGTAAAATAGCACCCAGACATTAGGAAAATAAAACAAACCTAGAAGATGATTAATAAATAATGCCTAAACTCATTGACCAAAAAGTGCAGCAGCCTGTGCATAAATAAAGTGTTCTGTAAACAGTGTGTGTATATATATAAAAAAATTTTAAAATTTTTTTAAGAAAATATATAAACTTTCTTAAACATGGTAAAGCCCACAAAGCAGGTGAACAGCTCAGCAACCTCAGAGCTGGCTTCAGTGCAACTCACTCTTTGAATACGAATTAGCAGTGGGTAATCACAGCATATTTATGAGGCCCTTTGCCTGGTCCTTCTCTCCAGTGAATGCTGTATTATTCATTGCGTGTGCCCTGACCTCAGTGCGCTCCTGTTCTGACAAATCATACTTGATTAAGACAAATCTTTATTAGTTAGCTAGTCAACTTCCCCATTTATCATTTGCAAATCCCATTCTCTTTTTCGGGTACAGTAAAAAGTAACTGAAACCGAAACCAGTTTTTTGTCCATGTAAAATAAAATGCTTGTTACAACCAGTAAGTGCAAACAGAAGCCTAAAAGTCAGTAATAGATGATTAAAAAAAAGGTTTAACAGGCATAAATTACAAATGGGGCAAAACTCTAACACAGCAGTGTTCCTTGAATAGGCTGAGGAAACATTAATTAGCTCATGCTTTCAATGTTTCCCATTTTTTTTCACAAATTAAATCTCTCAAAATCTAAATGTCACAAAAACAGATGCATTGCAAAGTTGGAGGATGAAAGTACCTCAGTTTAAAAAATAATAATAAAGAGAATGTTGAGGAAAGTTATTGTTCAAGGTTTCTACCAATACTAAAAAGACATCTTTTAACAGGAAGAAAATGAGTTCCAAATTATTAATGAAGCTTCAGTTTCCCTTGAAAATGCACTATCTCTCCAAAGAGGTGGCAATTTGGAGAGGAAAAACCCCTTTCAAGACAATGTTAGTTTATTCCTCGGGGAATTAACAACTAGAAAACCACGTGATGTGCAATGCACAACAGTTTTGTCATGATGGTGGTTTTGCTTGCAGAGAAAGATGTTTCTTCTCTCAGGACTCTGGGGATCTGAAGCAGCTGCTTGGAGGTGGAGGGACAAGGGACAGAGGGAAAGGACAGTCTGTAACTCACTGGGCTGGCTGTGGTTCAAGTTCCAGCTCTGCCCCAGAATTTTATTCTCTGGAGGGAACTCTAGGAAATGCTCACTTGGCTGTATTTTTGTTTGGTGGCGAAGTTTAGTAGATTGCACATTTTATTACTTTTCAAATCTTGGTTTTCTACATCATTGTGATATTTATACCCATCAATTAGAAGCTGTGTTCATTTGAAATATACAATAACTTAAAAACCTGTACCTAAAGGACAAAACATCAAGATAAACATCCCCATGCTCCTAAAACAGCACACTTCTTACAGACTCCAGTCTTCCACATATACCTTCCCATCTCAAGCCATTTTTCCTTTGTTTTTTGTTTGTGTTTTTCTTTTTTTTCCCTGCAGGACCATGCAGCCATGGATTCTGCTGCTTTTTCACACACATGAGCTAAGTGCTAGTTATTTCCATCTGCAATGTTGCCTTTGATTACACACAGAGTAATGCTGAGAAAACCTCTACCTCACTAAACCCACAGCAAGGGTTCAGAGGGAACAATGAAAAATACTCGATGACCTGACAAATCAGTGTTATCAGGAGGTAAAGAGAAAGGAAAGAATACAGACTGATTTAAAAATCCTGGCTGAATTTGCAGGGTTATGTGTATATATATGAGTATATATATAGATATGAAATTAAAAACTCTCTGCTTTTATACTTGTTAAACAAAGATATTTCTTCCAGAAATTGCTGAGATGGAAAAAAAGACTACCCCATAATAGAATTTTTATAGCACTCCTCATAGCAGACTCATATTTTAAGGATCAAGTTAAGCTCTTCAGATGGTGTTTAAGAGCTTGACTTACATGGGACCTTTATTGCATACAGACATCAATAATTTGTTTCTAAGACATCCCTGCTAGGAAAAATGGTTGCAAAACCTGATTTTTCAGTAAGTGCCTAAGACAACAAGTGTGATTTCTTCTGATGGAGCAACTCAGCAACACTTATCAATACTTTTGGTATCTGTACATTAGACTACCAGAATATAATTTGATTTAGGGCAAATCTGGAGATTTCTAAAAACAAACTGCTCCAAGAATAGAGCAGTTTACTGCATGGGGCAGCAGCTTTTGCTTGGATTCTCCCAAAGCAGCTGCCTGGAGTGTTCCAAGTGCCATCCCATCTCCTGGTCTTTGGGTCTTTGGGTCCCTGATGGTTTGGGTCAGGGTTACCAGAGGCTGCTTCTTGCCCTTGGGTGCTGCTTGAGCTGCAGCCAGCACAGACATGGCACTGTCTGTGGGGATGTCCCAGGTTTGGGTGACATCTCCCCTCTCTCCTGCTCTGCCAGACTTGTCAGCATGCAGGACATGCTGCCAAAGGCACAGGTGGTCTGCTGTGGGACATCATGAACAAATTTGTGGGACTTGCAGGCAGGCCACTGACTGTTTATTTGGGTGGATGGTCTATATTGTGCAGACAGAATGAATTTAGTATGGTTTTTTATTCGCTGTACCTTATTTCTAGAGGACAAACACGAGTAAGACAGCGTGCCCAGCAGCCCTTAGCCCACACAGTAAAGAGACAAGTATCTAGATTTTCTATCATGCTCAAAGATCAAGAACACAGGGAGGCAAGGTCAGATCTGAGGAAGGACCCTGGGCTGCTGAGTTGTGTATTTGAAATGGAAGTCATGCCACCTATGGGCAGGTACCATCCAGCCCAACATCCTCACTGACACTACAGACCTGACCCCGTGGCCATTTCCACATGTCAGTGCTTCTTTGGATGCCAGGAAAAAAAAAATTGATTTTCTGAAATTTCTTCAAGCAATTTTTAATGTTGCAAGATAGGAATTTGAGAGAACAGAACTATAGTACTGGCTCAGGCACTACTCTACTCCTGCTAAATACTTGTGCCTGCTTCCCTGCTTCTAATATGGGTGCGAAGGAATCCACAGTGGTCAAACACAGTATGTAACATTAAAAGGATCATTTTTCTATGGGAGGCATTTAAATACTGCACTTAGCTTCTTATACATTCATTTGCATTACAACTACTAGTTTGAACCCCATTTTAATTGGAAAAAACCCCGAGATTAGAAATTATTTTTAAAATGAAATCTGAAGTGGTCCACTCTCCTCAACTACAGAACTTTATATTTAATCTAATAAGAGGGTTTTAGATTATTTGAGCCCCGAAATATAATCATCCCATGATCTACTGAATTGGTAAATTATTGCAGTATGACAATTTAATGCGAACACCCAGTTTACAAACATAACTTTGCTGGAAATTCTCAAGAAGTGTTGAACCGATGTCAGTGTCTCAGTAATTTCGCAGTTTAAAAACAGTTAGAAATGTAATGACTACACTGCACTTGATTAAAGCATTTACAGCTCTAATCAAAAACTGACAGCAAGATCAAAGATGTTAACTTAAATCTCTCTTCTAATTATGTTTAAAATGCCACACCTCAGGCCTGTCTCTCCTCTTCTTTTTCAAACCAAATTCTGCTTAAGAAAGATCTAACACTTCTTAACAGTTCATTATCCAATAAAACTATTCAAAGCTTAAAAGCAATCTACACAATTAGTCAGGACCTCAGGGAGTCCACCGGTAGTCTTTATTACAGGGCTTCATATTAAAACACCTTAATTATATTTGTCAAATGGATTTCATTAAAACCCATCGTCACTTTAATTTTCATATTTTGACAGTGCTGGCATAGCATTATTACCACCTGCCAAGCTACGAACTACAACAAAATTATCAAATTCCTTCAAATACTGAGCAGTTTCTTTTTGTACCTGACCAATGATTTCCCTCTTTTTGGTGAATGCACCATAATTAAGAGGAATAATTAAAATTTCATATTCAAGCAGCACACAGGCAAGCTAAACGTACAGTGTATCTGTTTCAGGTGTGTAAATAAGAACCTATATGGATACCTGGTTGCCAGGAGCACATAATACAAAGGTAGGACACATATACTGAAGTGCTTCTGAATAATAAAGCCAAGATATCAAACAGAATGCACTATTATTTAATCAAATGACAACTATGAGGATTTGAAAGCAGAGGACATTTTAACTTCTACTCATTATACTGTCATTTCGACACAACAGATCTGGGGATTATGACCATATACTGTAACCACAGTTTTATTTTAGATTTAATCCATGGAGGTTCCACTTGACTTTAGACAATCACATTGAAATATAATTAAAACCAAATTGTTCATCCTCTCTCCATACAGTAAGTACTGTGACAAGGGCTTCTGATCTTTGTGATCCATTTCCAATGCAGGACATAGCAATTGTTGTTTGATTTTTTTCTTAATACTCAATGCCACAGCAATTAATGACTTTAGATAATTACCAATAATATAAAAGGTAGGTACCAGCATGTGTCATGCAACGCAGTTTGGGCTGTTAACATCATGTGGGATATAGAAATAAATTATTTCCTCTTTTTTTGTTATCTGAAATACTGTAGAGAAAACTGAAACAATTTAGCATTATTGTGCATATATTTACTGAGCTAAATTCAAGCCTGATTAGCTCCATGTTGTTCAGTGAACATGTGTGTGAGATGACTTTGGCCCACAACAGATAAAACAATGGCATGCAGATTGCAATGGGGAAAAGAACAGAGAATTTTCCTTTCTTTCATATAATCATAGCAAGAAATAAGAAATTAAGAGGTTTCTGCCATATGTCTAACACACTTCACTGCTTTGTACAAAGGTCTCAAGAGTAATGATCTCCGTGTGTTATGAATATTTTAAGACTTATTAAATGTTCTTGGATTATTGTGAGTAAAACTATGGGATTCTAAAGAACTGGTTTAAATGACAATCAAATATTATTCCTACTTAAGGTAAAATAAAAATTTAATAATTATTTAATGTATTATCAAGGAGGAAAGCTTCAACCTCTTTCACACCATATCACAAGTTTTAGCAGAGGAATTGCTGAAGACGTGCTGGGGTTTATTTTATTTAATTTCTATTTTATTTCTTTTCATTGCTTTAATTGCTTTTGAATTACAAAGAAATAAAGCAGAGTACTTACAAGCAAGGGACTATGAGCTGATCACAGATCTCTTGTTTGATTTTTTGGCAAGTCACCTTATTTCTTTTATCCTATTTAGCCTATCTGTAAAACAGGGGTAAATAATGTTTCTACTAGAATTCCATTGAAACAAGCAAATGCCCACATGCTGCTTAGCTTCTGTGAGCAGGACATCTTACAGCAAATAATCAGAATTTTTTGGTGCCTCTTGTTCAACTTCAAACTATCACCACAACCTTGGGGGTTTCCCTTAGGAACGCCCTAACCCAGAGACAATCTAGGAGATAAGCAGAGTTTTGAAAGCAATCCCAGCCCAAACCAGGGTAGGCTTTCTACTACTGACCTGGTGGGAGGCAGCTCCTCCAGCTTGCCACAAGGGTGGATGGAGGGATAGGGAAACTTCCCAGGTGAGGAGCTGGTGGATGAGAGAAGCTCACACGTGCCTTTGACACAACTGGTCATGCTTCCCCTCTTGAAATCTCCTCCTCCCTCTGCCCCCAGGATCTCTGCCTCCTCTGGCTTTGGTTCCTTTCCTCCCCACAGATCTGCAGTTGATTTACAGCTGGGAAATCTCATGCACCAACTCAGTTACAATTTAATAAGGGACAGATTTCACTCTCTGCTACACTGCCATTTCCTCTCCCATCTCTCACTGCTGAGCATTCAACTCAAATTCAACACAACACAGCAATTCCTTGTCCCCCAAAATGTCTTCACACCATCTATTCTCATGACATGCAACATGACTGTCTTCCTTTCCACCCAGCCTCAACATCTTTTTTTTACTCAGTTATTTTTTTTAGTTATTGGTTTTTGGGCAAGCTCTCTGATTTTTTCTGCATCAATAGGAAACAGACTGGTCCCAGCCATTCCCTTCCTAAAACCTTCTTCTAAGTGTTTATTTACCATTTATTTATATTATCACATACTTTTATTTTAGCCTTGACAAAAAAATCTATGTACCACCTACATAATGCAGAATAATGCAGAATGTTGCTACAAACACTGTTTTTTAGTATCATACAGGTCTTTTTCTTTCATGCCACTCTCTCTCCCCAGTTCAGCACATGAAACAACAACCACATTCCTTCTACAGCCAATCCCTTCATGGTCTGACTTCTCCCATTTGCTATCAGCATATTAATTCCTCTCTCAGCTCAGATATCATTCACTTGTTAAATTTTTACTCAAGCATTTCTGCGCTTCCTCCCATGTTGCCATGATTGAAAGGAACTGAGCATAAACAACTCATCACCTCATCCCACTCCTGCAATCTCTGATCTGCCTTCTCTCAGCCATCGATATACCAGGGATAAGAACTTCTTCACAGTTCATGGGAATCTCAGGCACAACCATGAGCTTTTGTGTTAGCTGGATTTCTAAATGTCTAATCCCAGATGGGTAAGCAAGGAAATCTAGTGAGCCCATGAGAGTATCATCCACTCAGGAGGAGGAAAGTACTGTTAGAAACAAGTTAGCACCACTTGTCTTCAGTGTTTCAGTGCAGGTGTGACAGAGGGATTTACAATGTGCACTGCTTTACTGTCAGATTTCACCTTCCTAAAGCAAACACTATCCCCCACAAGCTATCAGCAAATGGAATGTAAATCTTGTTGTCATGAGTGAATAATTTATTAAATTGACACTATTACTAATAATTACAGAAGATGTGCCTGTTTTTCACTCCTGACAAACAGGAAGCCAGCCGTGTTTCCCATTTCAGCTCCGATACACAAGGAACAATTCAAAGTGATGCTCGTCCCTGGCTGGCACGTATTCTTTACCATTTGAAGTTTATTTGATACAAATGAGGGTCTACAGAACCCTGCTGACATGAAGTCACAAAGAGCATATACATTTATGAATACTGCATTTACTGCACTCTGTATGCGATGTTTGTTAGGTCTCGGGGCTGAAATCACAGCTCTGAATCTATCTTGAAGATGTTAAGGATGCGTTGTGAGCTTTTGCTTTCTCTCCTCCTGCCCCCCAAACAAAACAAAACACCACCACAGCCTTCATGGCTTTAATTATTAAGTTTATATTTTCTGTTTTATCTTAAATCCCATAATGGAAACAACCAGGATTTTTTCTGTCTCCTTGTTTCCTTGTTTCTTTCTTTCCTTCTTTTTTTTTCCTTTTGGTAATAGTATACACTCTTGATGTAGGAAGGAAATGTGAAGACAGAACAATCCAGCTGGATTAGACATTTTTGAAACCTACTGCCAGCAGTGAGCTGTCAAAGCCAGCAATCAAATGTAACCCTGGCGAAAAAGAACTGGGGACTGCTGTGAGGAGATTTACTTAGAAGAAACTCTCAAATAGTGCTTTTATGTCCTGATTCTCCTCCCCTGCACCAGTTTTATACCTGCTTGTTGTCCCCCACACCTCCTTGAAGTTACACCTGGTTTACAGGCTGTGGTAGGAATACTTTCTCTATTCCAAAATTAACTATTGAATTTCTATGGTCTCAGTGCAGAACACCTCGACATATACTTATTGCTCTCCTTCTATATCTTAAAATCTATGAAAATGTGGGGTAGATATTAATACAGAGATCTCCACAATATGCCCAAGAGTAAAAAGTCTTATTACCATTTTTTTTTGCACCTCACAAGCTGACAAAAGAAGGAGGTAATTAAAAGTCAGAAGGAAGGGTAAGAATTCACTACTTTTGACCTTACTCCCACTTCTCTACAAGGCCATAATTGTGCTTTATATTCCACCTTTTCACCGGAAAGCTGTTAATAAGCATTGAGAAAACTTGGTAAGAAGCACCATTAGAATTAAAAGATATGAGGAGATACTTTGCTATGGCAATGGAAAGGAAAACAAGACAAAAGTGAAAGAACTGACTGGAAGATGAACACAATGTAGGGAGTGAATCTGGGATGTGGAAGAAGAGGGTCTCAGACAACCAGTGGGAGAAAAGCAAAGACCAAGACTATGTATTGGACTAATTATTACAACAGCACAATCCTTACACTGTACAACAAAAGTCTTTCTGAATTACAAGAGGAATGACTACAGAACAAGAGGGTAATATCTGCATTTTGGCCATATCTAGGCTACCAACATGACCAAGAGTCTTCCTCCACTGTAAAATGGAAGTATTGATACTTAATTATTTTCTAGCAATGGCATGAAGATTTATTAATTAATACCAATTTTTAAGCTTTTAAGAACACTCTAATTCATGCAGAATTTCTATTTTAATGCAACAGTCAAGGAAAGAAATAGAATCACAAGAGTGTCTGATTTGTGTGATATGTGTATTCTTTCTTTTGGACAGAAAATCACCTCTAAGATTGGAACATGAGGAGCCACAGAAGCCACTGTAGATCTATACACTGGAAAAAACTCGCAAATAGTCAATTGAACAGTTCAGTTTCACAACTTGTGATCTGAAAACTCAGTACCACCTTAAATTTTAACCAGAAGAGAGAATTTATAGAATACTGGCTACTTTCCCCCATTTAAATTGATCAGCCATTACGGTTAACAACCTTCCCACACCATACGAATAAATAAAGAATGCTGTATCCATTCTAATTTAAAAACTCTTATCATCATTAAAAACATAGTTGGTTTAGTCAGAAGTTCCATCTATTATGTGCTGTAATGATTTAATAGGTGCCAATTAGATCTATACTATTCCTAGAAATGGAGGAGTTGCAGCTGGAGCTCTGCAGACCAATCAAACAATTTTCAAAGGATATTCAAAGGTCTGCACCACTCTATTCTAGGTAGAAGATTAAATTGCAAAGGAAAAAAGAAGCAGGATTTCAAAACAAGTATTCCAATATGACAAATAACTCTTCTCCCTGGGCTTTGCTCTTGTAGAAAGAGAAGTATTTCACCCTCCTATTCCATAAGTAGCTGGAAATGCTCTGCATATTTTAATAATGACATCAAATAACTTGCTAATTCAAGATACTTTAGCCAGCCATGTGTCCTAGTGGGAGACAATGCACGAGCCCTTTAAAGTATCTACAATACAGAATATGCTCCTTGATAATGTCATTAAGCCATGATGACATGTAGCAAGCAATTGCTGGCAAAGGTCAATAACCTGATCCATTTATACAACGAATGCCTGTTAAAACAGTGTTTAAAGAACAATCGAATGATTGATGACCATAAGCTCGATGTTGGCCATGATGTGCTGTGTGCTCACTCAGAACCTTCTGCAAGCACTCCACGTACCTCTGCCTGGCTGGGGGGAAACTCTGCTCTGCCAGAAAACAAACCAAAATATTTGGACAAAAGTGCTGACAACAGGAATTGAGTAAATAGAGGTCTGAAGATGCGTTTGTTAGCACTGGGTGCTGAAAATGTGATGCTGAGCTAATTGAGTAGGTGCTCTGAAAATAAGGTGCTCTGGGAAAAACAGACTGAAAGCACCCTCTAAGCTCCATGTCACAGCCTGGAGAAAAAAGAAGTGGCCACCACCTAGATCTCTATCACTGATTTTTAAAATTGGTAATTTTTAATTTAAACTGTTGCATTAAAATGCAGTTTCATTTGATGCATATTTGAATTTCACCAGCTCAAAAGCCATTGTCAAAATTCACAGGTCCAATTTGCTGTATTATTTAAAAAAGAGGGAGAGGGATAATTTCCAAAATATTTTTGTTGTTTTAATCTGTCAGCAACCATCATTCTGTCAACAGACTGCTGCACACTTCTTAGAACCTAATACCCTTTTCTAAACAGTAATTAACCTAACAGCATCTAGCAAGTCATTTTTCTGTCTCATCAGAAAAGCATGGTGACCTGTATGTTCTGCAGGACAGGACTGCTTCCCAAAACTGTCATGTTGTCCCTACACAGAATTAATTCTGCCATTCTGAAGTGACCACATTTCACTTTTCACAAACAAGAATGATCTTGAAAGTCATATACATATATATATATATATATATATATATATATATATATATATATGTATATGATCATAGAAGTCATAAAACAAGTATGATCCATCCAAAGCATTTGGTATTCTATAACTGTAATGGTTCTGGCTTTCCTGAGATAAACATGCTGGGACCACATTGTGCTGCTGAAATGCACCCTTCAATTAAAGAGCATTTCTGCACTCAAGCCAGTGCCTCATGGAGGTGTTGATTATAAGTGGCATTCATCAGAATCAGTGGTATAAAAATAAGCTCCCTGCCATTTTGCTGCATCCATAAACAGGTGTGGCCTGAGCTTTATTAGGTGCCCAGACAAAACGACACGCAAGGACTGTATCTCAGCATGAGTCACAAAGCAAAATTACAGTTCTGTGCTGCACTTGTGAGACTTCCTAAAATATGTTTCCCAAGTCGGGGGCAGCAGTCCGTGTTGTTGGTTAGTGCAGTCAGGAACTGCATCCACCCCTTCCCAGGCCCCAGAGAGCTCCTGCATCGTGGTACAACAGTCAGACACATCCCATGACTGCTCTTAGAGCTCCACCTTTCCTACAAAAGTGCAGAGTTTCTGCACAGCACTGTGAGCAGTGTTATATTGGAATTACATTTTAAAAGCGTTCATATGAAGAGTCATCACTTCTTCCCCAGTAATCTCCCATCAGCCACAAAACCAGCTGAAATAGAGCAGAAAACAGTCAAAGCAACAGAGAGTTACACAGTGATGGCTTTTCCATCTTGCCCTCGGCACAGATGGAAGTTCAGTCTGCTCCTTGATACACATGTGCCAAACAACTGATAAAAAAGGATGCCAAGTGCTCCAAACTTCTTTAAATTTTGGAAGGTAACACCAATTGACCTACTAAAGGTAATCTATCCTGTTTCCATCCTGTTTGGCTCTGTACTCGAAGCTTCCTCTGCCTACATTGTTTTAACCACACACATCAGGATGGATTTTTTCACCACAAGGCTTTACAGGCACATCACAATTTTCACTCCAAGTGTCCAAAGATCTTTCAGCAAGCCAGTCTGTTTCCCATGTCCCTCCATTAAGTCTTCATAATCCTTCCTACTCTGTGAAAGAAATCAACCTCTTTCCCATTTTCCATGACACAATCCCATTTCTTCCCTTCTGCTATTGTCCTGCTGTTAGGCTTTTCCCACCAGCTCCTCTTGTGTCCTCCTCTATCTTTTCAGCCATCAGGTGAATGCAACACTGGAGCCTGATGGTTTCATTCTGAACTGACCAAGTCAAACACTTGCCATTTATAGATTGGGAATGGAGATGTGGGAATGCTATGGTTCTTCCAAAAGTCAGAAGAAATTAGCAACAAAGCTGTATCTCCTGACTTCTAGTTTCTTAGGATAAGAACACTGTAACATTTAGCTAGTAATTATTCCATGTTCAAGAGGGGAAAAAAGGCATAATTCTCAGGCGCTAGGAACTCTCCACATTCTTATGTGCTCTTCTAAGATGTTGAAAGAAGTGGGGTTTTCTTTTTCTGGTGTTCCTGGTACAGAAATCAGTACCTTTGGATTTTGGAAGGGGGAGCAAGCCCAAGCTGGAGCCCAGAGCTGCAGGGGTAGGAGCTTAGTCCAGACCACAGAGCAGGAAGAGCTCAGAGACTTGCAGTGAGGGTAAGCTTTCTGTGGGAGGATGTGCTGAGATGATTCTTAACTTCTCTCTACATTAAAGAGCATTACATTTTGTTGGGTTTGATTCCCCCCACTCTTTTTGGCCTAGGGAAAAATCCACCTTCACTTTATTAATAGTGAATTCAAATGGTTTTTCTGCTGCAATTTAACAACTTTTTTTCCCCCTGCACAGAGACAAGATAGTCTTCTCTCTTGAACCCTTCAACATATTTGTTCTGCATTATTTTTTCATTCGCAGTTATCCCGGAGGCTCTCAATGTTTAAATAGCTCCCTCCTTCCCATGTAAAGCTGTGCACTAATATCGATCAACTTAGGCTGGAAGTTACTATAAGGCATTTTTCAATAATCAGCCAAGCTGTTCAGAGAGTGTCTTGGATATAACCCTTAGGTAAACAGCACAATACACAAGGAACTTTCACTCAGCAAGCACATCTTTCCCATCTCGAGGCTGGCTGCTAGTGCTCCACCAGACAAAGAACTCGAATCTGACTTTCTACTCTGCAGGTCAGAGGCGAAGTCATATTAGCTAAGGATGTCTTTATTCTCATGCACAGCATTTAAGTTTCTTAGGGTACTTGTATATTTAAAGACCTCACAGTCGTATGCCCTTCAAATAAGGGGTCAGGAAGTAAGTAAGCTTTTAATGAGTATCATTTCACTTTCTAATAAAAAAAAAAACCACAAATAAAATCCCATTCTTCTAAGAACAATAAGGCATGGCTGCAGAACAATTTTAGGTATTGACTAGGTGAAATACCTTTATCAATGAATTAGAGGGAATAGGAACCCTTACCTGGCTGAGAGGAGACAAAGAAGAAAAGAATTTTAAGCTAAACAATTAAAAATAAATCATAAGAAAAGGATGATACATATAAACAACATGTCAAGTAATATCCACACTTCCAGAGAGATGAGTAAGCTACTCTGAATTTCTAGGTTTTTATTTAATTCATCTCTGATATAAAATGCCAGGTTTATTCTATTTTTACATTGCCTCGTTAATCAAAAATGGGAGAGAAAAGTGATTGGCATGAAAGACTTGAAATCATTCATACTTTATGTCTTAAATAGCTACATTCATTGGTTACTTCCCATAGTACTTAATTCTGAAATGAAAAACATAAGGTGTTTTAATTTCCTCTTCTTAACTGTAAAGCATCAGGTTATGATACATTGTTTATTTAGGTCTGAGAGATCCTTAAAAGACAAGCTTGTGTAAACTAAAATGGCAAAAAAAAAAAAAAAAAAGTCTGATGTAAAAATAGTCCTCGGTAGTTGCTTTGCACACTAAAACCAGTGATGTTCACACCCACCAGTGGGCGAAAGATAAACATCACAAAAGTAAATAACACTCTGAAATAGCTGGCTCCTGTGAGCCCTGGAGACAGCACAAACTGTTTTGTTGTTTCAAAAAAAGATTACCCATACGCAAATCCACATGACTTTAATTTCTGAACGTGTTTTTGGGTCAACATCTGTGCTGGGGAGGCAGGGCAGTGCAGCTGTGCCCAGTGTCCAGCTGGCACTGCCCTCACTGCTGCCCTTTGCTGCTGGACCTCTCTATGTCCAGCCTGGCTCCTGACTCGCCAAGGAGTGAGGCAGTCTGTGGTGGCAGGACACAAAAATGAAGGTGAGTGTGGCACTGAGCAGCACTGAGGTACCAAAGCTTTGGGTGATGCCCAATGTATTGAACTGAGACAAACACACAGAGACACTTGGAAAGCTGAGGTGCCCCACATTCTGCATTCTCTGTGTCTCACAGATGGCTGAGGAGCACAGCATTTACCTCTCTGTCTCCCCACCTTAACCATCTCCCATCACCTTAACCATGAAGAGTGAACTGGGTTGGAGCAATTCAGGAAAATTCTTATCCGATGGCAAATGCAATTCAATGCAGGTAAACGCAGGATAAAAATTGTAAGACAAAAGATTCCAAAGGAAAGCCAAGACATTAGGGGAAAGTGTTCAGAGGCATAATGATTGAAGAGAGATTTAAGTGTCCTCCTGGGTTATGAAAGTCTTAAGCTAATGGATAACTGCAGTGGGAAAATAATGCTGCACAGTGAGCTGTGTGCCTAGAGGAATATAAAGCTAAAATTCTGGAGCTGACTGGCACATAAGACTGACTGGAAACTCTGCCTATATTATTGTATTGTCTTAATGCACATAAATTAATACTTCCAAGTAAACTGACAAACAAGGGAGAGGGAGGGAGTAGCATCTGACACACAAACTCATATTTTATAGCCCACTGTAGCTAGGTCTGTACCACACAGAAGCTGCAGGACATCACCACACTGCTGCAATTTTCCATTTCTGGCCATATTTTGTGAGAGTGTCGATGGGATTGCAAAAGAGAAGTCACGGAAAAAGTCCCCACAGGGTCATTCAGATGCCTGTACTGTGAATGTATACTACATTCTCAAGGGCAAGGAAAGTGCTGGACTCTTTCATAAAATAGATTAAGAATATTCAAAGGGTTGAAGGGAGGTGGTAGACAGAAAGGACAAACAGACAGTGATTATAATGCCCACATGCAGTATAGCTTTCCTTTACTCTTAAAAACAGAACAAACCAAAAAACATCAACCAACCAAAGATGGAAATTTAGCTAAACACCTGCTTATGACAGATTTTGAATGATGGGAGGTGATGTGTATGTTCTATGCTTTGAGACAATAATCAAAACAAGAAAATAACATCACCAATGTGTCCTGCAACCTGGAAAACATTTAGAATAATCTGCAAGATGGGAAAAACTTCCATGGTAAATACAAAATATAATGCTCAACTCTTTAAAATGGTGTTCAAATCATTTCAGGACATGATTGTTATAAAGCAGGTTCAAGCATAATTTTACACTTCAGAATAACTTCAGCACAGTTCCTTGGGGAGCTGTCTGTCTCCAGGTCACCCTGGGCTCTGCTCAGATGCCACATCCCCAGTACAAGGGAGGCAGACTCAGGGACACACAGTGGCTCAAAGTGCTGCCCATCACCTTTACAGATTGATTTGTTCAGGTATGCTGGGTAGAAACTTAAGTCTTGGAGATAGGAGTGTAGCATCTGATTTGGCACTTTATGTGATACAAAATTATTGCTGCGTCCCAAGTGTCGTGTATCAAAAATTGATTTCAACTTACTCTAGTGCCAATCTCAAATTAAGAGCAAAAAATGCAAGGGTTTTTGAAAAGGAATGAAACCTTACACATCTGCAGGATCTTTGCCAGATTTCTGTGCAACCAGAGAGGGACTTAGGACAGAAAAGACAGTTCTAAAACCATTCCCCAATGAAGTTTCTGAAAATCACGATGCTGCCTTCCAAACCAAAAATTAGTTCCAAGTTCAACAGGTGCAAAATTTGAAGCTAGAAATGTGCACCCTCTTTGAATCTCGTTTAAATTTATTTAATTAGTTAATCAAAACAAAAACCACACCCCATTAGCCTTTATTTAAGGTAGACTATACACCACAGCTCAGCATAATGCTTTGCAAGAAGGGTCTGAGCCCTGAATTCTCAAACTAAGTCAAACCTAAAGGAATAGTCAGAGGGTAAGGGCAGCTGTGTTAAGGAATACCATCCTTACTTTTCCCCTGCCTTATTTCTTGTTAGTTAACCTCCTGTGGGTGCCACAGGCGACTGATAGAAGATGTCAAGGCTCCCTGCTCAGCACACCCATAACAGGCACAGAGCATCCTGTCCATTCCCTCCATGCAGGATCCTGGGCACTTCCCCCATCCTGCTACACCACCAGGACCCACAGGCTGGAAGTTTTCCTCCTGGAGCAGAGCTTTCACATGAACCCATCCCAATCCTAACAGGGATGTCCCCCTGGGCTCCATCCTGATGTCACCCTGGTGGATGGTGGCCTCTGGGGAATAGCAGGTTGCTGTTACAAAGGCAGATCATTTTAAAGAAACATGCTCTGAGACTGTTTTTACCATCTCCACCTCTACCTGTTCTGTCCTAAAATCTGTTTCTCACTATTGCTTCTCCAAAAGACAAATTTTACGTTTCTTTTTTTTTTTTCTTGAACCACTAGAAGGAATCCCCTACTGCCTATACAATAAAGTCAGTCAGAGGCAAGATTCTTTCTCACAGATCTTATCCCTCTAAGCCATCAGACTGACTAAACCACTATCCTTTGATCAATAGGCAGCTAAGTGGGAATTTTCAAAAAGACCTTTAAGCAAAATAAAGTTGCTTCTTTATTACACACAGGCCTTACTCTCACAAACTAGAAGAGAGGTGGGATTTCTTTTTTTTAAAAAATGTTTGTTCAAAACTTGCTCAGTCTGGATGCAAGATAGATCCCATCCAGGCAGAGAAAGTACTGACAATAAGAGAGTATTTACAACCACTGAAAATGGTGATTGCATCAAAGGCTCAGCAAAGTGGCCAACTGTGAGAAATTGTGAACAATACACTAAATTTCACCATTTGTTTTTAGTTAAATGTATATAAAAAAAAGGTGTCTCATTAACCCTCTGCAAATGTAAATGTATTTTATGTTTAATTAAAGGGATGTGAATAAAAACAATGGTTCCACCTGCAGCATAAATGGGGACTGATCCTTTGAGTTCTATTTTAAGCTGTCCATAGTGTCAAAATCAAAGTAGTTTTGTGTGTGAGACTCAGTTTGGGCAGTGGACTTCTGAGATCCTATTAGAGCAATCACCAAGTGTTAAAAAGCCAAAACATCTTTTCAGAGACCACTGCCAGACAGCAAAGAAAATAACTCTTTAATAAAATCGGATCAATTTTCTAGCTAACCTGTCCCAAGTGGAAACAACATAAGACAGGTTCCCAGAGAGTCAGCATTAATGATGGGCCCATGCAATGAATACCATATGCTTCCCTGGACATAACAAAATTGCCTGGGGCAACTTTCATATGAGGGCTGGATTGCAAGTTGCCTGTCTTGCTCCTTTCCCCTTGCTAAGCTAGCTCCTAGGCTTTTTTTTTTTTTTTTCTAAAGAGGTAATATTTCTCACTGTGCTTAACTGAGGTACAGAGAGCATGTTTAAACATATTATGGAAAAAATAACTGATTTACTTAGTGCAGTTGAGACAGTGCAGAGAGCTGGGTTCAGCTCCTGTCTCTGGAGGCAAGGCACACCCTGGCACTGGGGAGCTCTCTCTGGATTGCTTTCCCCTGATCTTCAGCAGCCCATGAATTATGGCAGGTTATGCTGGGCTCTGAGCAGACATCAAGCCCACACCAGCCTGAGGTTTCACAGCCCTCCTTACACACTGTCAGTCTCTTCTGGACTCATGAGGTGGAGGTTCAACATCAAAAAGACAACCATTATCCCATTTTCCACATGAAGGTTTTTGGGCAGGCAGAGGATGCTTATGAAATCTGGGACAGGCAATATCCAAACTGTGCTCAAACCCTAACTGAGATAACAACAACAATATCCCTGAACATGGGGACGTTGAGGGTAAATTGCCAAAAGCAAATCAGACACCCTACCTAAATACTAGATAGACTAGATACATTATTTTGAAAAAAACCACAAGCATATTGGTGTCAAAATACTTGGGGTAGGATAAAGAAGTTTTTGCACTAAAAGGTCCACAGGCAGGATTTAAGTGCCAGGTATCACATAATCAGCTACACTGGAATATGACTACAGCATGTATGGAACATTTGTCTAAAGCATCTATCATTTACAGTATTTACAAGGAGAGAACGTAGATTGCTCAAAAACATTTCCATCTAGCTTTTTACCTACTAAAGAACAATATTTAGGACTAAATTTTTTGTACCTTTTTGCAACCATTTTCATTGAAGAAGCAATAGTACTCCAGTGCAGTCTCAAATCCTGACAAAACCAACCAACAAAAATTCCCCAAAACAGCCCAAGAGACAATAACTGCTATTTCAAATGCACTTCCACTACTTGCTTCTTCAAATCTCTATTACTTTTCATGAAAGGAAACCCTTTTGGATACAAAAAGGGTGGAACAACATTTTTTTCTCAGTTAAGAATCCTCTGCAGACCTTTTTTAAATTAAGCTTTCGTTGTAGTAATTTTTAATTTTTTTTTTTTTTTTTTACTTTTGCAATGATCACTATCTATATTTCAAAGAACTGATACAATTTAATTTGCAGGAAAATATTCCTGCATTGCATCAGCATACTAAGAAACATGAAAAAAAAAAAAGATATACTAGTGGAACCCCAGCTGTGCTGTCCTACGCAACAGGAATATTTCAACCTTGAAGTAGCAAATTTTCCTTTTGTTACAAAAGCATTATGAATAATAACAATTATTTTTATTAAAAAAGCCATCATGCTCCAAAAGTAAAGCTTTTTTTCTCCTTTGCCTTTCTCCAAGCACTTAATTGCTTTGTATTACAGTAGAAAGCTAAGTTGGGCACCTATACTTTGCAGTTAAACAGAAACAGAAAAATTTGACTTCAAATATAAATATCATGGAGGCAACAAATTCATAGAGTACACCTCTGCACATCTTAATTTCTATTCATGTTTCTCTTGTGATTTAGTAACCTCAGTTTCAAATTAACACAGATTCTATGCACATTTGGTAGCTTAAAACATGTTTTCAACAAATAATTTCACAAATTGGCAAAAAATCCAGTTTCCCTCTGCCACCAGCAAAGCTGGTCTTGTGCTCACAGAGCTGCCTCTGCATTTAGAGAAGTGGGTTTTGCTCCTTGCCCTGACGCCTGAAAAAGTCATTTAATTATGTCCTTCATAACATGGGGCTCATCATTTCTCTTTCCTGCCTGGTGACTTTGTTAGAAATTAGGAAGGGGAGCTGCCTCTCAGGTGGGTTTGTTCCCTGGGGTCCTCAGGTCACAATGCTGCAGAGGCACAGAACTCCTGGTGGCACTTGCTGGACACTCAGCTGCCTCTGTGACCCTGACCCACCACACCTAACACACAGCAGCCTCATCTTATTAATTTTTTATTAAATACTTGCAAAGAATGGCAACTAAGTATAAGGAGCTATTGGAGGGAGGTGTAAATTACCTCAGTGCAATTAGTCGGAAATTTAATTTTAATAAGAAGCATTTAAAATGCAAAAATATTGCAAAGTCATCTGATCTCTTTCCCCAGCTGAACTTTCCACTCGACAGTGAAAGATATAGGGACATGAAACTGAGAAATACAGGTTAAGCTACATTTTATTATTCTACAGCATATCAGTCCAGCCCTTGAGCAACTTGTACATTAAATGCTTAAGACAGTGATGGAAGCCCTGTGGATCTTCACATCTCATCTCTGCATTTTCAGTCCTAGGCCAACAAACAACAGCACAGGTTAGAAATGCTACATGATTTACTCACTTCTTGTTTCATTTTAGAAATAGAAAGAAGCAATCCAGCTAGGACGGGGTACCATTTTATAGACAATGTAGGGAATCAACAAAAGTCTGAACACAAAGTGAAAAGTTCAGGTACTAACAACAAAGCACAGGGCAAGACTGGTAATTAGAACTATATTAACGCACGGGGCAGCAGGGGTTAATGCAGTTGCCTTTCAACACCACAGTATTAAAGTACACGGCAGTAAAAGTTAGTTTGTACTTCTCCTGCTAACACAGCTCAAAATCGGCCCAAGGATTCCAAGGGCAAAAGGTCTCAGGACCTTCCCCTGGCAGGAGCTGCAGGAGATGTCCACCCCAGCACTCCAGCACCGTGCTCTGCTCCAGCCAGAGCTGAGTTTTGCTTTCAGAAGAACCAGTTTTTGCTCACACAAGAAACATGCAGAAGATTTGAGCTCATATGGATGCTTAAAAACAAGCAACAGCTCAACACTAATCCTGCCCAGGAATCGATGCTCACTAAGCCCAGAGTCTCCTCTGCCCATCCCTGAGGAGGGCACAGAGGAAGCCCCACTGCCGGGCCAGTTCCATTTCCATTTCCATTCCCACATGGAAAGCCCGGGTTTGGGTTCCACTTTGGGTCTGTCTCTCCCTAGGTTAGAGGGGGAGAGGAGAATGATTTAATGCTGCTCAACAGCAGCAACCCCTTTGGGCAACATAAGTGTGGATGGGGTCCAGGCAGAGAAGGGGGAGTCAGAGAGGTTCTGAGTGTGAATACATTGATGTGACCAAGGGCAGAAAGAGATTTACTCACCATATGAAATGTGAACTAAACGAATGCCCAGCATGCTCTGGTTTTATATTTTTTTAAAATCTACTTCATGCATCAAATTATCTACCAAGCCACCTACTTATTTGTCTTTAATGACTAGCATGAAAACAGCTATCTTTTCTTAAGTGCACTGTAAACTGA
The DNA here is from genome assembly GCA_024500445.1 of Entomyzon cyanotis. Taxonomy (NCBI): domain Eukaryota; kingdom Metazoa; phylum Chordata; class Aves; order Passeriformes; family Meliphagidae; genus Entomyzon; species Entomyzon cyanotis. Next base: position 8,812,965 of record JAKEPQ010001000.1, read on the forward strand.
ATGACCCTCCTATAAAAACCCACTGGATTTATAGTGTTAAAAGCCAAAATCCCAGAACCGTACCTCTGTTTACTTGAGAAGTATAAACCATTACCCAGAAAACAGAGAGGCCTTTTAGAAAGACTGGAAAACAAATGGTTTAAAAGCATTAAGATCTACATATCTTTCCTTCCCATACATTCAAGGCCATCAATCACACATAATCCAGAACATACGAGGTGCAAAAGTGCTAAAAAGGGCCCATTAAAATACAAGTCTTTCCAGGTGTACCACCCAATCACTAGAACTGAACACAGAGCAAAACCAGCTCCCATTTATACACACAATACCATTAGAGGCAATTTATCATGTCTTCTTAAAGTGATATATAGCACGTTATGAAATTGCTCATTAACTCTCCCAGCTAAAGCCCAGCTTGCCCCCATGTACTTCAGTGACTGTAATTGGCATTTCAGAGACTTTGGCTTAGAATTCACTCTTATTTATAAAGCTCAGCTTCTATAATCAACTTTTTAACCTGCTTCTAGTAATATCAGTAAGTTCCTTTTTTCTGAGTGATTTTGCTTATTATGTGATGTAATGGCTCCTTTTCAGCCCCCAAACAGATAAAATTTGAATTAGATTTCTTCTTCCCTTTTATCATTCTGCCTTCAAGAAGACCCATAAAAGCCTAAGCCTATACAAGCTCTGCCTCTACATAAATACAAAAACCCCTTCATTAAAATACCATTGTAGTAAGAGCCACAGAAGCATTTTTTTAATAGGAAAGACAAAGCATTCTCAGAAATATCCACGATCATGATCGTAATCATCCTACCACATAAGTATCATCAGTCACAAAGACCTGCATTTACAAAGCATTTCAGCTCATGCTTAAACTCCTGCACATGTTTGAGTCCTGCTGCCTCCAAAGGGACTCATGTGCACGTCTGGCTAAAGGCCAAGCAGCCAACTTCCCATATCAGCACGTGAGCAGCTTCACACCCATGCTCTGCAGGATGACTTCCAGCCAAAGGCTCGATATCCTTCCCGTGGGAAGACAAGTGTCACTGTCTTGTTCAGCTGGATGAGAAACAGAGACTCAGTTTGGCCAGCGCAGAGCCTCTCCCCAGCACAGTGCCAGAGCCTGGAATTACATCTTTCTAACGAAACTTTATCAACCCCAAACGGCTCCCCATTCATGAGAGATCTCCTGCCTCAATCAGGATTCAAGCTCTGCTGTATTTGCTTTGTGTCTCTGCACTGACAAGCACAGGGTCCATGCTCACAGCAGCCACAGTGCTGTCCTGGAAAATAAAGTCCTTGTGGAAGAGCCATGCAGCAGCTCAGCAGCTGCACCATCCAAGGCAATGCTAACAGACATAACCAGCTTTCTCTGCCTAAACCTACACCTGAGAGAAAACATTTCAGCACAAGTTGATATTTCTAGACTGGCTGAGAAGTCCTCATCTCTGGTTTGTTTGACTACTGCCAGTTCCAGTCTCTAACCATCATTATTGTGCCTTGAAATAACAGCAAATCTTTTCTTTCTTTTTATTAACTTCATCCCATTTCAGTCTTTCTGCTGTTTTTCTGATAGCAGATGACAAGGTTCACTGTCACAGAGAGAAATACACAGAAATGTATGACAGAAGAGATGCTTCTACTGAGGGTGGAAAATGCAGCTCAGCAGGCAAAAGTCAGTGAGAAGGCAATTCCCTCTGAGAGTGTCTGTTGCTTTATGGGTTAATATAGAGGTCCTCAAACCATTTCATAATTGCATCACTTCTTAATAGAAGACTGCCTTGCTGACACCTTTCCATTTGCAGCTGTCTGGACCACCTGCCCTCCCCATTTGCAACCACATTACATCCTCCTGGCACCCTAGAAGAGCAATGCCTGGTTAGTGATCTATTTCATTTTACCTTGTGGCAATTTATCAGGCTGAAACAAGGAGAAGGGCCAGCTCTTCACCGCACACAATTAGTTATGCAAGAAGTGATTTTTAGGAACAAAGTGAAAACTTTAGTTATTGCAATTTGTTTGATTGCTCAGCACAGGCAGAGCACTTGTTTCTGACTGTGCTGTGATGTCTGCATGGCACAGTGCCTACCTCTGCTGTGACTGCTTATGGACAGTCACCCAGGGCAAGGCAACATGTGACAGACTAATAAGGCCAGTGTACTCAGCACTGGAGTCCCTGTGGATGGCTTGAGAAGGACAGGACACAAATGACTGCAAATTAGAGGAAGTTTTGCCAACAGGAGCATAGCCCCATCATTGCCCCTTTAACTGTTCTAAGTCCAATTCTAAACCGATCCCTTTTGACACTAAAAGATACAAAGATATCAAAACCATCCCCAATCACTTAGAGAGTATCTTGAATAGCTCATTCACAAATTAATTGCAGTATGTCATCCTTTGTAGTTCACAGTCTATTGTTACTGCCAGGTGCACTGGCAAAGGCAGTATTTGCCTGATGCTTTAGGCAGCAGTTCTCCCAATAGAGGACATTTTCCTCTAATGGCACTATTACAAGATTTACAAGATAGGCTTGAACAAAATAGGAGTATTACTGTCGTAGGTATCACAAAATATACTTGGATATAGTCCACTCCAGACCTTGATAGCTGAAAACCAACAGAGAGATCGCAACTACCTCTAGGAGAAACTGCCTGATATCCTTACAAAGAAAAAGCAAGACTCAGAGACAGAGTGATTTGACCAAGATCACTGGGGATGCCTGTGGCAGAGATGCCAGCTGAAAACAGCTCTTTGTGACCAAATACAGCTCTCTGCCCTGTAACTACAAAAACACCTTCTCATTCTGCCTGCTTGTATTTAGGAACTTAATTGTACTGTGCTGGTTTTGGCTGAGATAGAGTTAATTTTCTTCATAGTAGCTGGTATGGGACTGTGTTTGGGATTTGTGCTGGGAGCAGTGTTGATACTACGGAGATGTTTTTGTTATTGCAGACCCCTGGAGGGGCTGCATAATATGGAGCAGTGTTTGCAAGGTGCTGGCCAGGGCCCAGCACTGTGCAGGAAGTTTCACCATCCCTGGAAATGTTCAGAAAACATGTGGATGTGACACCTGGGGACATGGGTTAGCAGTGAACATGGGGGCAGTGCTAGGTTAATGGTTGGATGGTTGGATTTGATGATCGTAGAAGTCTTTTCCAGCATTAAGAATTCTATGATTCTAAGTTGTGTCTCCTTGGAACAGCCACAGCACTCTTCTCCCCCAGGCACTCTATCACTTCATCAGTGTTCTGTGAAGTTCCAGACCACTGCAGGTAAAAAATTCTCTAGACAACTGCCCATCTTCTCCCACATGCTGTGCTACCCATTGTCATCCCCTCGCGAAGCATGGACCTCATTCCTAAATTCCTTGTTAACCTTAGACAGAACCAAAGCATTATTCCTAAGAAACGCCAAAAGAAGTTTTAACTTTTTGACTACTATTTTAGCTACTCAAGGATGTTCAAGATACTGAGAAGGTCTTGTAAGGAGGGAGAAAACATCACAGAGGAAGGTAGCAAAGATGCTATTCTGTAATTTGTCCAAAAAAAAAAAAAAAAAAACCAACTAAAACAAACCCAACAAACAAACCAATCTTCTCAGAGAAAGAATGATAATTCCTACTTGTCTGCATGAGATGGTACCCAAAGTACAGTAGTGGCTTCAGTGCAGAGCCCAAATACCAGATTAAGCTCAGGTCATTTGTTGTTTAAACAACAAATCTCCCAGGCAAAACATCACTAATCACTACAGAGCACAGAAAACTGAAAAGCCAACACCAATCTTTAACATATACAGTGGAAAAAAAGCTCACGGTGCAGATCAGATAAACTAATATCAAGAAGAAATGAATCAATATCATGACCCACAACCATTAACAGATATAAATCCCCTCTAATATGCTCTGCTCAATCTGTTATTATCTCAAACCCTTTGAGCCCCACATTGGGTGCCAAAGAGGAGTGTCATGGTTTAACCCTAACTGGCAATTCAGCCACATGCAGCTGACCACTCACTGCCCTCCTGATGGGATGAGGAGGAGAATCAGAAGAGGAAACATGAGAAAACCCACAGATTGTAATAAAAACAATTAAAAGGGTAAGTGAAAGCCACACACACAAGCATAGAAAAACAAGGGATTGGCTCACTGCCTCCCAGGCAGGTGCTCAGCCATCGCCAGGAGAGCAGGGCTCCATCACACGCAATGGCCACTTGGGAAGACAAACACCACCACTCCAAATGCCTCTCCTTCCTTCTCCTTTCCCCTGCTCTATATGCAGAGCATGATGCCATAAAACATGGATATTCCTGTGGTCAACTGGGGTCAGCTGTCCTGGCTGTGTCCCCAGGTTTCTGTGCACCCCCAGCCTGCTCACTGGTGGTGTGAGGCGAGGAGCAGAAAAGACCTTACACTGTGTAAGCTCTGCTCTGTAGTAATGAAAACATCTCCATATTATCAAGACTGTTTTCAGCACAAATCCAAAACACACTCCCATACCAGCATAAAGAAAATTAACTTACTCCCACCCAAAACCACTGCACCCATGCATAAAACAAGTTAAGATGTTGGTGTATTCACAGGATAAGTAAGTACAGACTTAATACTGAAGGTAGGAAAAAATAATATAAATACATAAAAATCTAAGAACTCAGTGTATTTACTGCCTCTGACTTTTCACTCCTTTTGTGCTCCCATGGGCTGTCTGACAGTGCAGTGTGTCCTCAGGAAACACTCACACTTCCTTGGGTGACCAGAACAAAGGGGTTCACCTCACAACACAGCAGCCCACAAGACAGGTAAGTCTTAACATGGTTGCAGAATTAGAAAACACCAGTCTTATTGTGTCCAGAGAAGTTAGCATTTTTCTGTACAGCTTTTGAGATTGTTTTTGGATGCTTCTCAAAGCAATTCCATTGCTGCCATAATAACACATCTCCCAACAAAAAAGTTTCCTTGCCAAGACTAAGCACAAGGACAGGAAACTAATGACTTGCTGGAGGTCTCCTAGAAAAACCACACTTCGGGTTATTGGAAATATTTTTCCACTTAAAAACTTGTGTGACTTTTCAATATTTCTCCTTCCAAAATGATCTGCCACCCTAAGGCTCAGGGATTAGGATGCACTCAGTACTTCATCCTGCACAAGACCATTCTAAGCATCTTGGAGCTTTCAAGCCACCCTTGTCTCATCCTGAGTATCAGAAAGGCCAAAGAACAACTATTTTCAATACATCCCAAGCTATGGAACAGCAGGGTTTGGGTGTTTACATAAGTCTTTAAATGTGGTAAAACCAATGCTGAATGAGCTTCTCAAGACTGTCAGAACTGCACTTAATGTGTAGCTTTGTCAGGAAAAGTCAAGTGTGCTGGTGTGGTCAACATCCTTCCTTCTCCAGCTGAGGAGCACACATGTAGCTGCTCTTTTCCTCTTTTCCTTCTGTCATGTCCACATCAGTCAGTGGGACAAAAATACAAGTAACACAATGAAATAATAACACAAGGCTGGTTCTTAGTTCATTGCAATGAAATGTGAACAACACAAGCTTTACTTTCACCCTAATTCTCACCTGATGTTCTTCATAAGTAGCTCTGTACAAAGAGGTGAGAATCCTTATTTCCAATTTCCAGATCGGGAAATGGAGGTAAAAAGAAACAAAATGGTATGCCAAAGCACTCAATTACTACTAGCAGAGCCAAGAAACTAACTTCAATTTTCTGAGTCCCATTTTGAGGGGCCTGCTTGTTATACTACACCAGAGATCCTTTTCCTTAAAAATATCAACACCAACATAATTTTTAGTATCAAGTTTATGCACTTTAGATTTTTAGACATACTGAAAAAGTAATTCTAAATAGTAAAATGAATACATTCCTCTCATACAGCATACTGCCAAACATTTTTAAAATGCCACCCTGCCACACTCTTGCAATCCAGGGATCTGGAATTTATGCTCTATTATCTTTTTTCCCCAAACACAGTGCTCTATCTCCAACAAAACCTAAGTCCATGGATTTAGTTTGATTTTAAAGCCTAAGCAGTTGGCTTCTATGAAACATGTTTCTGAAGGACTTGAGATCCAAGACTGAGATGTAAATTAATGGAAAATTTAAAAAAAATAAGAATATAAATTAAAGGCTGTATGATTTCGAATTGAAATATTCCTCTAATGCAAGACCAGTGAATTACATGCAGTTTCTGATGTTCCCATCCAGATATCTGGCCATGAATTATAGGATGTTCACCTCTAAGAGAGCCTTTTAGCACTTAAATGATCACCATAAGGAATAAATGACCGCTTTTTTCCCCACACATTGGACAATTTGAAGCCAGATCTTGCACAGCATCGACTCCAAGCACTCTGGTCTTTCTAATTTCCCACACAGTGCAGTTTTGCATCCATCCTGTGAGCTCCTTATTTCACCTGTGAACTCAGAGATAAATCGTTTTCTCCAGGAACCCAGCGCTGCCAGCTGGATCCTTCCCACATGGCTCATTCTTCCTCCTAAGTTTTACTATGGTATCTATCAATGTTTTGTAATTTGTTTACCCAGGACAGCTCACCTCTGATGGAGCATCTGCTTTTCAGCAAGGCCTTGCTTTTGTTACCCAATTTTCCAGCTGGATTGACAGAGGCACAAAGAAGTCAAGTGACCTGCCCGGGTCAGACAGCGCCGGTGGCTTGGAACAGATTGGAGCCCAAGATCCTCCTGTCTCCTCACCCTGCAGGAGACCATGCTCCCTTTCACAAGTTGTTCTACACTGGAGATAAATTGTGTCCACTTTTCCTTCTTGTGCCCCCCTCCCCCTGTTTCGTTTCTGTGGTTGTTTCACTTCTGAACACAGGTTTGAGCTGTTTGGAGGTCATTGAAATACACATAATGAAGCATTCAAGCCTAATTTTTCAGCGTTCTGGTCTCCTGATCCTTCTCTTGAACTCAATGACCTGGCAAACACTTCTACATCAGGTGTTCATATTTCCTCTATGACTTCCTTCAGGAAGAAGGAATGCAACTCATTTGCCACTTGTGCTTTGTTAAATTCTAATTGTTATTAATTTTCCAGCTAACCATTTCCAGTGAGATTTCAGGCTATTTGCAGCTTCATTTATCATGGGATTTCTATTCCCATCACACAAATACAACTTATGATTTACAGTTATTACACAAGTAAAGATGCTTGTACAGACCTGGCATACTACTGTATATTTTTTTACTTTTAACTTTATATCTTGCAGGCTATAAACTACAGACCAGAAGCTGCAGAACTCCAAGGCCAACAGGCTTTTCTGAGACCTTTAATAATTTTCTTAGGCTTTCTCACTCTCATTTGGACTGTTTGCAAAACTGTGAGTTTCCTACTCTATACAATTGAACTGGAAATAAACTGGCTAAGGTTTGCAAAGATGGAAATTGTTAAAAAGGTATTCCTCCAGGGGCATTTGCTTCCTAATATAGCCTCACTCTTAAATTCCAGCTGAACCACGCTTTGCTTCAGACCCAAAACGTGTTTGGAAAGGTACACATGCTTTTTATCTATAACAGTAATGTACTACTAGAGCACTGCTGAGTAACTTCCTTTAAGCTTTATTTTCTTGAATAAACCCACTGACCTAACATCTTAAATTCCATTTGTATTTCAAACCAAACATTATGAGAACAAAGGGAGCCTAATATTACTATTTCAATGGTATTTCAGAATAAAGTACATACATAATGGTACCTTGGTTATTCATTAAGCCAAATCTTTACTAAGTCTCAAAATAACCTTTTGTTTCACAAATATAAGGGTTTTTATTTCCTTGACAATAATTGGATGCACTATTACTAGGTAACGAAATATCTGATTTGAGGCAAGCAGATGTAGGAGGTAGATGTCTGGCTATGATATATTACAATTTACTTCAGAAACAGCATAGCCTACCTGAAAGTGCTAATGCTCTTTCTGTTACCTTCAGTCAAATTCCCTTCCATAATCACATTGGCTTCCCCAGAAAGAAGTCTATTTGCTCAATTTGTATCCTTGTTTTTTCCAATGTCATTTAAGAATAAATTTTTACATTAGTATGTCCAAAATAAACTTAAAGTGGTATAAACAACATATTCATGCTAAACCTACTTGCCCTCCTTTTGCTCACAGCATCATGCATATTTACATACATACCTGTAAATCCATAAAATACCATATACAATTCACTTGCTTCCTCTAGTGAAATTCTGCCAACATCTGACCGTTAATTTATGATTCCTGCTATCATGGTTTTCCTTAAACTCTTTTATTTACGTCCCTAATGACATTGTCACCTAGTTGCCCAGTTTATCAAGCTCACCTCAGCCCTCCAAACATGCTGCCTCTAGTGAGGAATTTTTGCTCTGTCAGGTGGATGGACAAGAATCCTCACCAAAGTCACTCATCACTAATTCTCGTGTCTCCACAAGGGTAGACTCTGAAAAAGCACAACTTCTATTCAAGAACGCTTAATTCCAAAAGAACCCTCTCAGCCCTCCTTTACACTCATTGCAGGTTTGCCTGTGCCTTCAGCAGGGTTCTTTGTTAGTATTTACATAAACCACAGGCATCCTGACATCATCACAGGTTCGTGGGCATGTCAGGGCCTGGATCCACAGCACAGGTAAGGCAAATACCCCATAATATGTCCCAAAGGAGAGGTTTTTAGGTACTTCTGTGATTAGAGAACTGTAATTTTGAGTGCAAGATGCTTTCTGCACACCTCACATTCCTACTTTGAGGGCTGTGACAAGAACTGTTGAGTATTAGGTGAATATCTTACATATCTCCAGATCCTTCTCGTACATTAAAGATTACAGGTAAGTGGTTTTTAGGTCTTGTGAGAAAATAGGGCAAATCACAAATGTTTTTCTTGGGGAGAAAGGTTTTCAGGGAGTGACTGCTAAACTTCATTCTTTTGGGAGACAAAAGGAAGGCAGGGTTCAATTAACAGGCACATAAAGAGTGGCATGGCTAGGTGTGTAGTTATTTCTTCCCAGAAGCAAGGTTATTCAGTAGCTAGACAGACATGTAAAGGCTGGTTATGATGCTATAAAGGCACCAGGGCTCCTGCAGAGCTAGAATTACAGGGTTAGTGTGCAAAGAAAGTAGGCCCAGAAGGACAAGAGGTATTTAGGAGGAAACAAGGGTGTAAATGTTATTTTGGATTTTGGTTTATAATTCTTGGAACCAAAGAGGACACTAAAATTAAAAAATGCTTCGGGGTAGGGTCTTTGCATAGGAGCCAATTCTGAATGCAATTTTAATTTGAGGTGGTTCAAGCACTGATGAAATACAGCAAGCTTGGAGCATGAGTTAAAAATACTAAAAAATGTAATACACGTTAAAAAATGCAAAGAAAAATTAGTGGTACTATGTTGTTTTAGACACCATGAAAATATTTGCACTTTTCACTTCACTTCTTAAAAATCCTTCTTTTCTGTGGCTAAACCTCTAAGATCAGAAACATTGTGAATAACAGTATTAGCCAGAACCTCGATGATATTTAAGGTCAAGGTAGGTGTGATACATCTTCAGTTGGACACTTGGTTTCTTTGGAGCAGAATCACTCTCAAACCTCCTCAGTGACGTGTAATGGTGGTCATTCAGTCTAACTAGGTTAATCATACTTTACACAGGGGATAAAAAGTTACTCTCTGCTTTAAACAACTTCCTTGACAAGCTGGGCAACATTGGAACAGAAAGACTGGGAAGCTTTATGCACAATAATGAGAAGCTTCAGAGTAGATCTAGAATTGAAATAATTTTGCCAAGATCCAGGGCTTGATTCTTTTCCGTGGTCCCTACAGTCATATTATTCAAGACATCCTCAATGGGGTTGGTCTCACAGATAAAGGATTTATGGGAGACCTGTGTTCCTCTGCATTGGCAAGAAGATGGAGATGCCTTGTGTCAGCTCAAGTGGCCACAGTTCTGCATCTCTGGGCAACAGAGTTGTGCCTTCAAATCTGTGCAGTCCTTTTCCAGTCAGTTCACAGAGCTAACCCACTCTATTACCCGTGTGGTTTGTTTGAGCCGAGAGAAACTTCTCAAATTATCTGTCCATACTTTCTGTGACTAAACAGTAACTGAACCGCGGTCTCTTAGTTCTTAACTACATATTTAATAGAGCCAACAACTGTTATTTGCAAAAATTAACTGTGACATGTTCTTGTTGAAAGTTTAACCACTTAATCCCTGATACCCATCACTGCTAAACCTATTGCATGCACACCAACACCAAGAGCACCATACAGTCATTAGTCCATCTCCAGATCTACCACTTCACTATCATTCTCCCTGTTACAGCATTAATGAATCAATACAGAAGATGCTGAGAGCCCATGACATACCTGGAGGTTGGACTACATGATCTTTAAAAGTCCTTTCCAACCTAAACCATTCTATGATTCTATAATATTTGCACTCAGACTTTGATATTTACATCAACACTTAACAAAATTAACTTCTAAATAAAACCAGCAATATTAATAACATTGGGAAATGAGTTCACAGCCTCTCACCTTGCCTGTAACTGTGCATACACACTGAACCATTCTCAGACATCCCAAATGGCTTGAAAAATGGTTTGACAAAGACAACAAAGCCCAGAACTTTGAGCTGGTAAGGACTGGTTTGTCCCCCCTGTCTTCAGTACAAACCTGCCAATTACAGCAGATGAAGATGCTCTCCAGTCCCCCTCTCCTAGAAAATTTCCACTCTTCAAAATGCACCACTACAGGCAGTTATTTCTGCAGATCCAAACCCTTCCATTCAAGATGCTCAGAGACTTTATATCTCCAGCTAATGTATTCCTTGGGGAAGTTACTATCCCCCAAACCCCCCATAGTTATTGTTAGGAAATCATTAACCCACAGCTCTTTTCAACTCTTGGTAATTATGATGTTAAAAAAAGGGAAAGTTTTGCTGCTAACAGTTGCAACAATGTATTTGTTTGCCACATGCGATGGAAATCTGATAGACAATATCTGTGCACTCCATCTGTTACACTGGATTGATCCACTGATGAGATTCTTTTTAGAAACCTGCTTACCCCTGCTGGTGCTGCAAGCTTGAAAGAGAAAAAACACTTTCTTCTCCTTGTTCTCCTGTGTGGTGGTCGACCCTGTCTTCCTCTCCATTAGAACCCATCCTGCTGCCACAGATCTCACAGGATTTATATTGTTTTGATTCCTTTCAAACACTGTCTTGTTACCAACATCTGACAACAGTCTCTTGGGCTATCACGGTTTTACAAACTGACCAGGCCTGTAAGTCTCCATAAATCCCATGTGGATACAGACCTGTGAAAATGTCTTTAACTATCCACTAAAGTACACAGTAGCTCTTTTATTATATAAATAGTCATGGGTGTTCTATACTTACACGGAGGAAGAAGCTGTATTTTGGGGAGGGGGGAAGGAGGGAAGTGCTTGAAAGCTCTGCCAGAAGAGGTTGTTCTCTCAGCACTCACTGCACATCACTGAACCCATTTGCTCACAGCACTGTTTGACCAGGACACACCATGGGTGGTCTTCTTGCTCCCCACCCCCTTCACATCAGCGGTGAAAAGCCACAAAATAGTGACTCAAACTTAGGCATGACCACACATGTTGGTTTCTCACAAAGTCGGGGAGATTTTACCAACAATCAGTTCAAACAACAATTCCCAGGAAAACAGCAATGCAAGGGCACATCTACAATTGGAAAACTGGAAACACGTTGAGTGTACAATACAACAAGGAAATATTTTAGTACCTTGGCCTTGTGATAACTTTAGAGCGTGTGTGCATGTGCACAGGTATGAATGTGACTGTGTACAGACAGACAGACAGACAGACAGACAGACATCAACACCTCTTCACAGCAAGTGAAAGGGGAAATCCAGCTGGGTTGTAAGTGCACAGGTTGTACCTAACTTCCCTGTTCCAATAATAGCACCAATAAATCCAAACCCAGCCACCTGTGTTAGTACATTACTTCAAAACTTCTGCTCTTTGCAAGAACAGCCACAACCACACTTCTGCCAAACCCACCAGCTCGCTTGGAGAGCCAAATGGAGATCGGGGCAGGAGGGAAGACACAAAATGGTTAACAGCAGGGCTGTTGCTTTTCCCAGGCGCAGCAAGCTGAGCCTAATTGATGCTGACGCATGACAGACTCGTGTGTACAGTATTGCCCGGGCTGCGAGTGAAGCTGCTGACAGAGGGTAAATGGTGCATGGCAGCTGGTCCTGCCCTGGCCTGGCATGGCAGGCAACGCACACTCTGCCTGTCAGGAGATATCATGAGGGCTAATGAAGGGCAGCCCGCATTTTTAAAATTCTTCTCACTGAGTTTGGGATCAGACTTTACACCGTGAAGCCTTCTCAACCTTTTAGCGCTTGGTTAAGGATATGTGACACTTATTTAAAAATTAATGCGGTCTAATCAATTTAAAGTTGGGGAACTAAAAGGCGGTGCGTTTCTGTTGGAGAAAGAAGGGAAGAGTGTGGAAACAAATATGTGTAAGATGGAAAGATATGGCAGGGAAAGAAGAAGAGATGGAGAGGACAGATATACAGGCATTTTTGCAGCTAACAACTGGAAGCGATAACATGGAAGTAACACCAATTTGTCTGACTGCATTTCAGTGGTCTTCTACAGCTCTTTTTAAAACAAAAAGTAGTGTATTTCTAAAAGGTTTACTAAAAAAAAGTGATTCCCTACAAACAAGAAATGCTTCCTCTTTTCCCAAATCTCACCGCCTGTAATTGCAGCTGAATAATTGTATCAGCACCCAAAAATGAGATAAATTCTGTCCTCCAGTTCTTGGGCATAAGGAATTAAACACAGGTAAACAGAATTAGGATAAAAGAGACCATCTGAGAAATCTACGTGATTACTAACTTCAAATCACAAGTAACATCTTTGTTGGACCCTCAGTCCTCAGAAATCTCTGATGGTTTCACATTCCATTATGTTATTTTGCATGGTAATAAATGGCAGAGATATTTCTGGCTTTGGTTTTTCTGAAAAATTCTGCTTATAGACAAATGGAAAATCCACATGCAGAAGACTGTCAAGACTTTTCAGGGTATTTCACTGACCAGTGCAGAATCATTTCTTGCCACAAATCCCTGAGGGCTTTATGCTGGTTCCAAAAAATCCCTGGCATTTTCACAACTGACTTCAGGATTTCAATAGTTATTTTACATGCCAGTAAAAAAAAGTGCTTGGTTCTCATCTAACCTGGAATGGCTTATCCCCTGACAGTCACTATTAGTTTATGTGGAATGGTCTCTGAGTCTATCAGAGAGAAAGAATTTATGTTCTGGGGAGACTGCTCATCTTTTCTGCCTCTCTAGGCAAAAAGGAGAAACTGATAGTTTTTAAAACAAAGATGTTATAATGTTGTTACTTCTTGCCACTGCTTGAAGCCTTTATCTTCCTCTCCAAACTACTACTGTGCAGAACAGAGGGGAAAAAGACATCATCTCAACTACTACAATTAAGAGGAAAGAAAAGGAGAAAAAAAAAGCCAACAACTTCCTCATTCAAAATTCAAATTCCTCATTCAAAACCACAAATGGCTGCATTTACTTGATAAATAGAAACCGCCTATTTTTGAGGTTTATCAGTTAATGTAGGAAAAAGTTAACCTACCCTTGGCAAATACAACAGATCATAAAGAACTATCACACTCTGAAAAATGCACACGAGCAGCTTACTATGGCTTTGGCCTCAGAGTGGTAATTTGCTCATTGAAAATGCTTGTATTGAAGAGACACTCCAGGAATATAAAACAATGGCAGAAGTTACAAAATGAAGCACTTTTTCTCACTCTGATGCAACCTTATAACACAGCTTCACCCCCCAGAAGTGCCTCTAGAGAGAATGCCACCTTTGTGTAAAGTAGTATTGGAGAGGGTCATTTTTTATCAGGTTGGCTGATAAATTTGGGGAAAATAATGGCTGATGAAATACAAAGGTATTACTCATCCCTCTAAAGATAAGCTACCACATGTCAGTAGGTTAACATGGTTATAAGAACATTGCTTCTACTGCATGTAACAAATTTTGTGCTGATAAAGGGGGGTAAAATATTTTCAATTGGGTATTCAGTTTGAGAATTAGTAAGTACTGAGTAATAACTAAAAATTTAAATAAATTTAAAAATTCCCAAGCCTAAATATTTTCTGTTGTCCGCAGTTTGGAAAAAAAAAATCTGTGTAATTCACTTTTTTTTACTCAATTTCACATCCTATGTCTTCCATTACAGACTGTGTATGACAGGACTTCGTCCTATATTTGTAGAGAAACAGCACCATGCATGATTATACAGTAAGCAAAATATACAAATATATTTCACTTTCTACTTCCAATACTGTGAAGTAATGAAACTAAATAGTTTTCCATGAGAGCAAATAATTTTCATTTTTTAAAAACATACATCTTTGTTACAGTAATCTCCAAAATTTCTTCAGAGATCTGATCCCTGTCTAGTTTAAATGACAAAGTAGTTTGGTTTTGGTTGTTTTTTTTTTAATTTGAAAGAGAGGAACACCTGGGGCCTGTATAAAGGCCAGTAAACTGTATAAAAACACTTCCTCAATTTTGAACAACCGGCTTTTATGACCAAATCTGAAATTCAGTTTAGTAAGAAAAGGCTGCAGTGTCATACCAGCCTTGCACCATCCAAGTTCACATTGTACTGCATGATTTTGCAGGACTGGTTGAGGAAATAATCTGTTCTCTAAGGAGACAATAATTATTCTCAGTGTTTGACACCTTATTCCAGACTTCAAGGCACAGTTTATTAAGTTTGTGCTCATGAAACTGCTGCCTATAAAGATTCAAAATGTGAGCATTTGTACTAGATTTGAGGACATGGCAGCATGGTATCAAAAACCAATTTTGTAATAGAAGAGTTATCACTACTACAGGAAATATTTGTAAAGCTAGATGCAAATTAGAAGAATGTGTTGAGCATGAGAAGACTAAAATTTGATTTAAAATGATATGCCTGAATATCTTGATTTAAAACTATATGCCTGAAAAGACATGTATATATGGAGATACACATGGTGATCTACACTTACAACTGTGTGCACATATGTGTATTTGTGCATGTGTATAAACACAGATGACTGGCTTGAAAAGATGGCTTTATGAAAGCTTTGATGGCATCTGCATTGAAAGATGCAGTACTCTGTACTAACTGTTGCACTTTGAATTTTACAGGAGCTTTGTTTGGTTTTAGCTTTGAAGAAGCTGGTGATCTTCTCTGAGGACTTCTCTTGCAGACATTTTAAACTGGCCAAGTCCAAAACACATGAAAGGTTTTTGTGTGCATCAGGACTGTAGGATCAGGTCCTTTATACTCTGCTAATTTATGGACTTGCACTGTGCTTGTGTGCAAATATATGTGGGTGCATAAACTATTTAAGTGCAAATTGCCAGAATGTCAGTAAATTACTGTCGGAGCTGCAAAGCATTTACATACCTTAGGCATGAGCAACCAATTGGAACTTTTAATCTTTTAACAAGTTACTGCTCAGTGACATAATAATGAATAAAATGAAGAGTAATGAAGTTGACCATAAACCTTAGCAAATAAACATTGTACACAAATATAACAATTCCTGACTAGCTCTGCACATAAAATCTACTCCTGGTTTACTGCCAGTTACCACATCTTGTGCCAAAACACAGCAACATCCTCCAGCCGTTGCTTTTGGCAATACTGTTGTTGGTCTTTCTGTAGATCACTATCTGCTGCCCTCACCCTCATTATAACCTGTTCCCCTGCAGATTGCTTTATGTTTCAGTACTGTTCCAAGGAAGTTTTTAGAAGCTTCCTTGTCTCAATACTCCTGTCAAGGAAGTTGTAGAAATCACCCTCAGGATTACTGACAGAAACTTTCATTTGTTTGAAATCTGAATGTGTAGCCTGGGTTATCAGCACTGACAAGGTCAGAGAGCAGACTCTATCGTTATTCTCACTTCTACCAAGGCTCCACGATTAAGTCACCTAAAATAAAATTCCACTGTCAAAAGACACGGCAAATCGCTCGCAAGAGCTGCAGAGATGACTGACCATTCACTGTCTTCTGTGGGTAGGAAAGAAGTGTGTCTAATAAGGTAATAGAGTTGGAGTATCTTTTCTAATTGTGACTGGCACACCCCAAATTCATCTCATTTTTATATGTAGAGCAAGTCTAAAAGGTATCAAATTCAATTTTGTTGAAGACAAACTTGGTTCAGTCATTTGTTATAATCCAGGTAACTACAAAGGCAGGTGAGGATCTACAAAACAAGCAGTAGGATTCTGCATTAGGCCCCAACAAGACAATAGCAGAAACAAAAAAAGGCAATAAAGGGCACAAGTCACTGCTGAGTGACAAGCCTTTGAGGAA
Source organism: Entomyzon cyanotis (assembly GCA_024500445.1). NCBI lineage: Eukaryota > Metazoa > Chordata > Aves > Passeriformes > Meliphagidae > Entomyzon > Entomyzon cyanotis. Next base: position 8,829,369 of record JAKEPQ010001000.1, read on the forward strand.
GTCCCTATCTGAAAAATGACCACCAAAACTCCTTCCACTGAAAGCCATGCCAGCAGGTGAGGGAGAGGAGCTAAGGACAGCAAACAAGGAGAATGCTGGAGGCTGTTCTTGCCGGATGGGCACTATGGTGGAGCCTTGAGGAAAGTTTGAATTGCTGTTGTCTTTGTGGTCTTTGCTCTGTAAAAAGAGAAAACTGCCTTTTTATGATACGAATAAGGATTTTAAACAGTATTATATTAAAAGCTCTGGGGAGGGTAACTGAAAAGCAAACATTTACCTTTTACTTATTCCTACAATGAAATAGCATGGTAACATGACATTACCGCTCCAAGGTAAATATTTACTTGTTAGTATTGGGCTCTGCATAAAAATATACCTACTTTCCCCACCCAAAATGACTTGCATTTTCTATTACCAAGACCAAAACAACCACCCACCCCGCAATTCCCAGTTTAGTACACTGCATATACTTCTTGACCTATACTGAGATGCTTAAACATACACAGTGATATTTGGGGCTCCTAGAATTCGACTCTCAGTTCACACATCTTGGATAGTGAACTGAGAACGTGTGATGACAAAAGCAAAGGAGGAAGTTTCCACTTTCAGCCTCCATGTCCAGCCCAAAAGAGCATTACCTGTGAACAATCCACAGCTGAACAAGGGCTGTGTCTCACCAATACTCAACACCACCACAAAGAGGGCTGTTATCTTTTTCCCCATCAGCTTTTACTATTATGTACTTGTCACTGTCACTTCAGGAATAAACAGTATGATGACTATCCAAACTAAAAGGATATCAAGTAGTGTAAATAAATTCTTTATGATTTCTTATATGTTTGGCAAGCACTTTTGTACTGTTTTACCAAGGGTTTTGAAACTTCTCAAAGCCAGGACACACCATTCCTCCTGGGGAGGAGCCTTTGCTTATGCAGTGTTGGGGCTAATGGAAGGCATATGGTTTTTGAAGTTTGAAGATTTTTTTGTAATGCTACAATTTGCAAATACAAATTTAAATTTTATCTATAGCACAGTGCTCCAAATACTGTGAAGTCCTTTGTGCTAAGCCAAATTAACAGCCAGCTATGAAATTTACTGAGAGTTTTTGATTCTGCATTAATGTAATCTTTGGCTAAAACAGACTAGGCATTGAAGCAAAACAAAAAGTTTCATTTTGATACTCATTTTGGTACTTTAGCTTGAGCTACTTTGCTCTCATTTCCATAAGGGAGGAGCAGCAGAGAAAAGAGAATTTTTATCTAACAATATCTTGAGACTAGGTCTGCGTGGCAAATGATTGAAGTGATTTAAGATGCTACTGTCAGATTCCCACCTTTCTTGCTCCATGTATCTTGCTAAGGCTCCTGCTTTTCTGTTAGAGGTATTGTCAAAATGACAGCAGAGATGGCAAAACATGTGTGAGCATTCCTCCTCTGGCACAGGCAGGAATCAGACAAACTCTCCAAAACTTGGCTCCCTTGACACAGAGAATTTTGGAAGAGCTCACAGTTTCTTTCCCATAGTCCACACTCTTTGGACATGATGATCCAACTGCTGTAAAGTGACATTTTCCCTGCCAAACCTAACTAAAGTGGCTGAATCCAAGATCTTATCTTAAACTCTGTCATCAGTGGATGTGATGGATCATGGAGCTGCATTATCAGGAAGCCAAACTCCTTCAGTGTTCCAGCAGCAAGACCCCATGTTAGCCCTGCAACTACCACAGGCAGCAATTTGGGAAAAGAAAGGTTAAGGTCTAACCAGAATGAAATAGTTCAACATTGTTTGGCAACACTGAAAGGCTTAATTTCAAGATTTCAAAACAACCCAAAACATTCTAGCGTTTTCCAAGCCAAAACTCTACAGAGCTTCCTTTTCAGTGAAGAAAAAATAAAAAGGGGTATTTCAACTTTCCATTCTTATTTGAAATCAAAATGGGTGAAATAATGGTATTTCCTAGGAAAAAGCACCACTATTTACAAGCTTCAGGAATCATACATTTAGAGGAGAATAGAAATTGAACTGATGCCATTCTTGCTTTACAAATATACTTCTGAAGTTAATAACTCCTACAGCCAGATCCACCAGACCATTAGTGTCCTACTACAGTCCCAGAATTGCTGCCTTCCCTCACAGTAGCCAAATTACTGCTTCATCTCTTTCTAATGTCCTTTGAGCACTCAAGATCTCAGAGTAACTACTAGAAATATGCAAAAAGGTGTAAAAGGAGAAATGGAGTTACCAATCATCAATGTCAGGCAAAGCAGGAAAAAGGGAGTAATTAAGATTTGGTTAAATGAGGACACTCTCTCCTGTTTGTTTCGTGTTAAAAAAAGAAACAACAACCAAAAAAAAACCACAAAAAGTAAACACTTCATTACTCAGTTTCCTTGAGATCAACAAAACTAAACTCTTGGGGAGCATTCTGATCAAATGATGCAAAATTATTTTTCAGATATGAGACTGGCAAGCTTTTTCTTCTTCCAATGCCAAAAAATACTGTTTTTTCTAGGAACATGGCTGTATAGCAAATAAAAAGAAAAACAAACCTCTGTATTTTGAAGTTTTAACTGGCATATAAATACTAAAATACTAAAAAATAATAAACAGTTTGAATAAATTAAAACTCAAGTAATAACAAGAAAAATGGTGGGGGCAGATATTAATTTATAATGTCCTATAATCAAGATTGTGAATATTGGTGCAGCAGAAAGATTTCCTTGAATAAATTAATTGTACTTTTAAAGAGAGAAATTTCAGATAACATAGTAGTTAGTAAATATTTAAAACCTTTGTGGTAAAGGCTCAAACCTCAAAATAACAAGGAAATGACAACTGTTTATTTTTCTCCACATAAAACTGAAAGTTATTGTAAGGTCATTATAATGTAAGCCTGTTTTCTCTTCAAGAAGTAAATAATTACACCACTGATTTGAGTAGACCTGCCAGTAAGTCTACATGTGGTTAAGTCAGATAGACTGATGCTCTAAAATTGGCAAGTAGCTGCTCCCACAAGCTATTAAGCAACTCTGAGGTCTAGGTAGCTCACAGCACTTTCATCGTATGTCTCTCAACAGAAAAAAAGAGAAAAAAACCTCACATTTAGACTACAGTTGTTGTGCAACCTTTGAAGACAGTTCTGCATATTCCATGATAACACAGAAGCAGAATTTGATGCAGTGTTCACTCTGCTGCAATATTCAATTGCAACATCTAAGCTTTCTTCAGAAATGTGTGGTCATAAGGAAAATCTTCACAGATGTGAAATGAAAACGATTTGTAAAGATATGATGACGTTCTTGAGCTTGCAAACAGCCTGAAATAACGACGGTGATATCACTGCAAAGAAGATTGCATTAAATTAATGGATGTAATCAAAACAACGAACTGCTGGCTGTTTAACCACTACTTTGACCACTGCTGAGCTCAAGATTTTAGCACTGCCATCAAAATGTGTTTAATCCCACTTCTCTAGGCACCAAGACCTCAGCAGATGGGAAGCTGTCAAGACACCAACCTTTGCTGATGAAATTCTGTAACACAAACTATGCAGCACCCAGGCAGCTGCAGTAACCTCTACACAGACAGCACGTGGCAGCAAATGTCCTATACAATCAATACCTTCTGATATTTAACTGAGTAAAACCCTTCATTTACTGGTTTGAATAAATCTGTTGCATCACAGTGCCATGGGAGCTCAGGGGACACCACTGCAAATTCTAATCCAGCCCATTACAAGACAAATGCAGCATTGCCTGTGGCCAGTTCCCACCGTCATTTCTACATCTGGGCTTCCACTGCAGGCAGAGAGCTCTGCATGGGGGACAGCAACAGAATATAGGTCACATCACCATTTGTGGTATGAATGTTTGCCCATTGTTTGTAAAACAATCTACATTTTCTTTCCCAAAGATAAAAATCAATCCAAGTATGAAGTTGCAATCCAGATTAAAAACAAAACAAAAGTAGCTAAAGCACTCACATCATGGGTCCTGCCTTGCAGCTGTGGGAGGGTTAGATGCCTCAAAGCCCTTTCTATAATACTGCTAGCAAATGGAAACAAGAAACCTGTATTCTGCTGGTGACAGGACTGCCATCACATCAGCCCTAGGACACGCTGAAGCCTCTTCTCTCAGGATTCCATGGAGCAGCACAAACAAGAGGGAGCTAAGGGAATGACCGACACGCAGAAATAAGGGGTGCAAGGAGTGCAGAGGACAAACTTACACGGTAGCACAAACAGAGCTCCTCTGCAGAGTGTGCTGGCTGTAGATGGCAGAGTCAGTGCCAGGTGCTGGGCTAAGCCCCACACAGAAACCCCAGGAGCACAGAGGGGCAGGTAGAGCAGCTGGGTGTTTGCAGCATCCCCTAGGAGATAACCCCTGTTAAGTGTTTCCCTTCCCACTGAACTGCATCATCCTCCTTCCATGAAACATAAACAGATGAACAAACACACCCAAACACCCTGTGTCTCACAGATTTCCCTGAGCTGGAGCCCAAAGGGAAATGTGACACATGGAAGGTTGGCAGTAAGTCCCAGATTCAACACTTGCTTGCTCTTTAAGTCACAAAACACTAACCTCTGCTAGGTCTCCGTTTTGTGGCACAGTCTCATTTCTGCTGGTGAAACACAGAGCTCCAATGACAAGTGACTGTGACCTCTGGCTAGCAATCCTAACGCTGAGGAATGGAGAAGCTGGAAGAACTGAACCATTTGTCCTTCTAGGGCCCAGAAAAACATTTTCCCAGGGCAGAATATGAAAAGTGCACTATTGTTACATAAATGCTGGTTACAAAAAATGAGGCTTTAGCTCTTCCAATTAATGATTTTTTTTTCAGCAATGAAAGTATTAAAAGAAAAAAGAAGAGAAAGATGATCAAACAATTGGAGATGATATCAAGTCCATTTAAAGATCAGCACAGAGGAAGATGAGACAGGTTTTGGAAAAAGACTAAAATTAGCAGGAGGGGAGTTGCAAGAATAAACAAACAAAAAATTCCTTTGGCTTGAAGTCTGGTAGCAGTTTGAAGCCTTTAAAGGAAATACTAATTTTCTTCTCTACAGTTTTTCTATAATTCTGCTAAACAGCAAAAATATACATACATTCTTTAAAACTTCAGCTTTCTAGCAATGGGATGACACAGCATCTGAAAATATCAACCTATATGTTTTCTGAATAACCATATCAAACTTCCAATTCTTTTCCTTCCTCTTTTTTCATGTTGTAAATATGCCATGTAATGACAAATTTGGGCATAAATCCGACAAAAACAAATAAACAAAATCAGTGGACTACTCACAGTAGTAAAGCTATGCAGATGTCTAAATATTTGCAGGTGTCTTAGATAATAAGCTTTCACAGCAGGAACTACATATCTGTGATTAGTTCACTAGTACACTTTAGAATTTTCTAAATATACGTAATAATAAGGTTAACTCTGTGGTGTATTTTTGTTTGGCTCATCATAATTAAAAGCAGCATGAAACTTCCGTATTTTATTTTCTTTGTACATTTTCCATTGACACACACATATATACATATATAAAAATATTTACACATTCTACATAGAAACAAAGAAATATCTTCATGAAGGTTACATTCAACCAGTAAAGTATGCTGGTCAACAACGAGCAACCACTCTTGTCCTAGAAAGTGTTTAGTTGCAAAAACGTTAATGAAATCCACAGAAACACTTAGGAACCAGTTTTTTAATCTCATTACCATATCAAGGAGCTCCCTGTTAATCACTGTCCAAATTCATTTGGATTTATTGCATCACAGTTATGCTTACAATTAAATGCCACAAGGTCCCAGTCAGATTAAACAAATGATTTTTCCTGTAGTCCTTACAGGACTAGTAGTGACAAATCACATGGAAGTAAAATATATCATAATTAATTAGCAGAGGCCCATAGATAACCTCTCCCACAAATCTCCATGGGCAATTTTAATAGGTTTCAATATTTAAATATAAAACCCTACAAAATTGCTTAGAAATTCAAGGAATACTTGCACTTATTATAGGTAACGAATATGTCAGTCATGTAATTTTTTATTACATAATTATTTCTTTAGGGATGTTAGAAACAAGTAATTATTTTCTTAAAAATGAATTGGCAGCAACTATTTTAAGCATGCCATTGTGAATGAAATATTATCAAATAATTGTTGTATTACTAACAACTGACTTACAGAAAAGAAATATTTTCTTATCAAAGCACATAACATCTCCCCATTGTAAGAAAATTTAATCTTCTTTACAGAAGCTTCAGTAAGCCAGTAGGAATTACAGGAAGATAACTGGTCTTAACAGAAAATATGAACACCAGTGTGAAGAAAAAGGGTTTGGCTTCTTTAGCTTGATTTCTAATAGTCCATGTTAGCTGCTCATTCCTCTTATATGTGCTAGGGAAAGTAACAGATGACAGCATTCCAGAGACATGTCAGAAAAAAATCTTCCTTTACAGGAAGAAATATTTTATCAAATACTATGAACTGTTCATGGTAATCTCTCTGCTTAAGAAATAGCAAATTCTACTAAACTGATTCAAAACAATGTGTTCCCAGAACGGGCAGACTAAAATACATAAAACCTGCCAAACAAAAAGCCCTCATTTATTTCCAGGACTAAGCTTTCATCTCAGTGATTTGGGTTTGTTTATCAAGTAAAGGCCCTGGTGCTCCTTCATAAAAATCCTCAGTACACTGTATTTTGTCTGCCTTCAGTCTCTTCAAAACATCAAAATGTCTCATTTCTCATTCATTCCTTGCTAATGTTCACTTAGGGGGATATTCAAAAATGTCTGTGCTAGCCCAGGAAGACTGGTCTCCTGACATTGGAGAGGAAGGAACCTAACTTAAAATAAATGTTTAATGATGAAATTATTGAACTGAGTTTAGCCTTGACATGTCTGCAATGTCAAAAGAAAGTCTTCAAGTTAAATAAGAAGTTGTACAAAATACCCAAGTTTCAACTCTGGTTAGTAGCAACTTCAGCATGTAGAAGACAGATTTACCTTGAGCCACAAACTTGAGCTGAAACTGAAGTTATCTTGTCTTCAGTTATTCTGAGTTACTTAATTGTGGTAGCCAATCTTCTGTAATCAAACAATCTTCCTGAAAGAATGTCTCGGAAATTACACAAATTCTTTCATTTAGAAGCATCTCAATACTGACTCTTGAGCTGGGTACAAAAAGAAAACACCTAACTATGTTAGAAAAGAGGTGAGCAATTATGGATATGAAATTTATGGGACAACATCATGATACACTGGCAGCAAGTGTGAATGGAGGCTGGGAATGGACTATGCAAATGTTACCAGGGTGACCAAGTCAAAATACCATATAAAAGAACAATTAATTTGTGAAGCCAGCCTCTACAATAGGAATGAATAAATACACTGGAATTTGTAATACAGCCCTTCAAACTATTTGTGAAGAGTGAAAAAACTGATGTTTAAAATATACAGCTATATTTTATGAACACTACTTAATCTCAAGTCAAGTAGCAATAACAAGATTTTCAACAAATGGAGGTCAGAAAAGGGAAAATGAATCAACTTGGAGTGAAAGATAACATCATAATCTTAAGGACAAAAATTTCAGTCCATTATGCCCATTTCTGCTGCAAAGTAAATTTTCAGTTTTGTAAGTGTAAATACCTCAAAATGTAAACCTCAAGAGGTTTCAGCAAATTACCCTGTGTGTATTAAGTAAATTACCTGTTATTGTATAGATGAGGAGAAGGTCTGTACCTGTGCCTTTCAGTGGCAGCTCACCATTAGATTAGTCCAGTTCTAGCAAGAAATCACACTCACAATATGTGAGCAGGGTTAATTTTTGTTGAGGCGCTATGTGTGGAAGAACAGCCAAAACCACTCTGTGCTGATGGAAGTAATCATCATTAGCTAAATGAATGTGCACTTAATCTCCTGATAAAGAACAGGAGACATGACTGAGCTGGGGAAAACTCAGAAAGTACTTTGAAAGGTTGTTTCTGTTGAGCTAGAAGATGGAAAGCTGGTGGCATGATAAAACAAGGAGAGGTAATGCAATGGGACATCTGACATTCAGAATGGGAAAAAAACATGATAGAACAAAAAAAAGTTTCTGTTAATAAGTGAAAATATCAGAGGACCTGTGGATGCTCAGGGAATACTAGATCTGAAGAGTGCCACGTGAGTCTATTCATATTAGGACCTACAGATATCAGAACTGAAAATCATATCTGTCACTGAAGGGAGAGAAGCAGTTGGCAGAAGCACTGGTGGTCAAAATATTTGAAAAGATTTAAGCTTCAATCCATGAAAAAATTCTGCAAAAATCCAATAATTTTTGTTAATCACAATGCTATGTTAATCAAACCTAAAGAATTTCTATGATAAAAGCAAGCCCATCAATAGTTGCCAATTACCACTATTAACCTTACAGTATTGGTAATTTATTTTAAAATTTCTGACTACAAGCTGTAACATAGCATTATCTTTTTAATAGTTCATTCATCTTTGGTTTTTATTTACTTCTAATGGCTACCCTTTTACAGAATCCTGTGGGATTTCAAGATACACAGTTCTGTTTATGAAGGCAAAAAATAATAATATATTTTTAAAATTACTTGAAACATGAATAAATCAGTACATAATTGTTAAACCAAAGTAGCATCTAATCAGTTGCCTTTCACATCATAGCACTGACCCTAATCTCTGAGGCATAAATAAACATGCATTCTTCGTGCAAACTTTAATCATAAAAAAGAATGAAATATATTCCAACATAAATATTTCAGCAAATAGCCATGTGAAGGAGCATGAATGTTTAATTTAGACATCACCTCTGTCACTATCTGTTAGACATCATACCAGTGTTTCTCCTCTGGGAATTCCAAAATCTAACCAAGTTTCCAGTGCCCAACTGAAAAAGATATTCCTTCTTAGCCACATAATACCCATCTTCTTCTAGGAACATTAAAATATTTTAATATTTAGCAAAATCCTTCTCAGAGGTGATCATGCCATGTTTGATCAATCCATGTCTTTACTAATACTACCTACAAAGTTTGAATAACCTTCCATTGCCTTGCCTGTGCAGGAAGGAAGGGTTTAGCCATCTTCTTCCACATATTCCTACTAAAGATCAAGTTACTCTTAACTAAGTTCCTCAACTAGAACACACCTCTGTGGTTAATTTAAGGATCTTCTGTTATACTGAACTTCTTTTCATGTATTCAAAAACTTAGCAATGGCACGTGAGATAGGAGGATAGATGTTTTTAATATTGGCTTTCAAAGACTGGAGACTTAAGTTTAAACGAAACAGACCAGGTGAGGACAAATGTATGGTTTCCACATGCTTTGTCATTCAAGACAGTGATCCCCTCACAACTGCATAAAAGTGCCTTTGATCTACTGCCTCAACTGAACAACCATGTGATGACCCTTAATTGCACTTGAACTATGGCGACTGTTTGGGAATATACCATGGAGGGATTTGTGGTTGAATGTCTGGAGACATGTGGATACACAATACATACAATAAATGTGTCTAAGTGGAAGGAAAAGTTATGTTCAGCAACTGAGTTCATTTTTTGGTGTACAAAAATAGTGTTTCATGACACTAGGAAGCTGCACTTAAATAGCACCCTAACATTAAGGTTTTGCTTCTCAATCCCTGTACCCATTAAGTCTATAGAGAGGAATAAAAATATAAATCATCATCATTTTGAAAGCACAAACTGCAGCACTTCTAATGTGACATTTTATCTGAAAAAATGAGCTTAAAACAGCATGACTTAGAGGATCCACAACAGCACATAATCTCTTACAGTTGGTGTACAAGTGGTCTCATATTTTTCCTCATTGGAGCTCAGTACAGAATTAGCACTTCCCAGAACACACTGCCCAAGACTTAATGGAGTAATGGAATGTAGAAGAAAGCAACTCAACAAAAGCTGCAAGTGTGTCCTTTCTCTGCCCACCCGCTCTCCTCTGAAGTGCTCTGACAAGTGCTTGGCAGGATGGGGTCTGTGTCCATGGCCTTGTAATCACATTTCATTGTCTGGGTTGTTAGGTTGAACTTTCAGTGTCTATGGACTTCATCCTTTCTCAGAATCTCAGTATGGGAGGGTCTGTTCATAAGAATGAGTAATTGGAGCTGGCTGCACATTTCTAATGGGTGAACTACTACATATGAAAAATGGATAATAGAATAGAGTTCAGTAGAAAGAAATGGTGCAAATACATGTCTAGCTCAGAAGCAGCCACAGAATATCCATCCTATAAGCCAACACAGACCACAAACAGAAGGTGCTCCCAGGATCCTTTAAGAAACTTAAAAAAAAACCCTTAAAAATTAAAAGCCACAATTATAATGCTTGAGAGGAAGACAAAAACATCACGTTTGAAAAATGCAACAGACTAGCTATAAGCAGCCAAACCAATGTTCTGCATAGTAGCAACACACAGGATAAATGAAGATAACTTTAATATGGAACTTAATACCAACAGTGAAAACCTCAGAAGGCCAATGGCCTCACACTGCCAATTTGGTCTTCCCTCATGGTTAAGAGAAAATCTCTTATTTTCTCTTACAAAATGAAATGTCCCTCTACCATGACTTTCCACCCAAATCTTAATCCCATTACCACTCAAAAAATTATTACATGTCAATGTTGTCAAGCAAAAACTAAAGGAATATGTGGTTTCACAAAGGACTATCATTCGAATTACCCACAAAAAAATCTTCAGCACATCAATGACCTTAATATTCATCTGTGTATCTCACCGAATGAATATAAATAGAAACTATCATTATTAGTCTTTGTTATTTTAAGAGAAAACTTGCACAGTTAAACTTTCATAAACAGACTATGAAGCAATAAATTAATCAAGGGAACCAACAAAAAAAAAATTCACATCATATCTTTGTCCTGTCTTTGCAAAATGAAATTCTGAGAGGCAGAAGCTCAGGTGAAGCTAAGATAATTTTTGATCCCAAGTGGAGGAGAACGGAGTTACCCCTAATAGGGATTTGTTAACTCAGTAGTGTAACAGATCAGAACTTGTGCTGGTCTATATATGTAAGTTGTGAATGAACAGCAGCTGTGTCTTCACTTCCTAACATACTTTTGGAACTGACTATAGCAACAGGAAAACCACAGTCAGTCCTGGCTGAAATAGAAACAGCTCATTTTCATGGGAGAAAAGGTACAAGAGCAACTCATATGCTCAATGCAGAACTGGAAATGTGTATATATCAAATTGCAGTTCAAATCAATTATCTGTATGACACGGCATTAAATGACTTCCAAATTAGCGGAGAGCATCCTGAAAAAAATCAGTCTAAACCCATCAGTGACGGGTTTTGAAGTTCTCAGAGTGTGTACATCTCTGGAGAGATGTGTGTCTATATTATTTCATTTCAGGGATTTATATTGAATCTGTCAATGTTTTTGGACACAGACCTCATAAACCTTAATCATATGGATGTTGCCATCTGTTCTGATGGATGTGCCATACAAGGGAATAACTCCCATGTTTTGGAAGCTCTGAAAAGAGCAGAACATGTTTTTAAGTTGATGGGTAATTGTGCTTGTCAACTCGGGAAGTTTCCAGGCAGAAAGCAGCAACTTCACCTATGCTCCAGAGAGGCAGGTAAGCTGCCAGCTCATTTCTGAATGACTTGGTGCTGAATGAATTAAAATATTTGAGATGTTTCGGCATTTCTCAGCAGCATGAGATGCTTGAGGAAGGAGCTTCCCACAAGAGCTTCTCACAGCACTTTGAGCAACAGACCATACCACAAAATAACTCTCAGACTGGAGCAGTGGAGGCAGCAGTTTCAGTCTACAGGGTCTGATGCAAGGATTTTGGGATTTCCAAGGTCTGCACTAGTGGAGTAAGCAGAAAAATACAGAGTAGTCAGACAGGAATGGCATTATGGGACATAGTACTGTATGGTAAAAGTTTTCTCCTTTCAAATTTAACCTGTAACATCTTTTTCTCCCAAACTGCACCTTGTTTTCAGAGGATCAATCCCAAGACTCAGCCTATTGGTACTTGATCAAACTACTACAAGCCCAGAGCCATTCATTGCATGAACTGAAGTAATCAACTCTTAGCCCACTATGAACTTCTAAACCACTGTAATTACAGAGAAAAGCACATCAGTTTAAACCACCCTTGCAGGCCAGCATTGATTGTAACAAAGTAGTAATTAATAAAAAAATCAGTTATCATTACTCATCTGAGAAGCAAATCATGAAGCTAGAACAACTGAATTGATCCCAATCACCCGTTCACATCCTAAATCACACCATGTGCCTGTAAAATACTCAGTACAGTGAACTCTTCATTACAGTTGCAGCCTTTAGGCACTATACTAATCGAATAACAAAATAGCAATAATAATAATAATAATAAAGGACAGAAGTTTCAAAGAAACTTCAGCATCTTAACCTGAATATATTTAGCATATTCGAGTATCTTCTGTGCAAACTTCCCAGAAAAGACAAGAGCAAACAGCAGGGCAGTGATAATGAGGAAACCTTCACAACTTTGGTACAACATCACCTCTGGCTCGGTATAAAGCCTGCTACATGCACAGCCCATACAGATTTTGGGGCCCTACATGGCAGCAGCTTTCTGCCAGGTAGCACTACCAGAACTACACAGTATTTTTCCTGGGATATTGTTCTGTCCTGACCACAAACTGAAGCACAAACTTTATGAGCAACAACTTCAACAACTTCGGAAGTGGCCCCACTCCAGCAGGACACACCCCGGAGCGCATTACAGCACTGCCTTGTAAACCCTTTTATTAATTTCATAATAAATGCTTAGAAATCAGACTTTTTGCAGGTGATAATTAAATATAAAATCAAGGCAAAACAGATGTGTGATAAATTTTTGGCAATGGTCCTGTTTAAGTGAGTTTTAGCATGGATTTCTGGCAGGTCCAGCCCTGCTCCTGCTCTGGATCCCCCTGCAGTGCATGTCGCCAGGGCTCTTCATGGAGCACTTTGCCTCTCTCAACGCTGTCTTTAAAGTTTCACTTACCATTACAACATATCAATGTGGAAAGGTTTAACACTTGATTTGGTTTTGTTCAAGTTAAAATCCACTGCTGCAGTTCACGGTAAAACTTATTTAAAAATCCATAAACTTTTTATGCACTTTTCAGCTCAATAGCAGCTCATTTTTCTTTGATGACATCAGTACAACAGTGACTTTCTGTTGCACTTCCAAACGGGACAAAACTACTGAGAACTTTTAATAGTTCCATAAAATGAGGCCTATACCCCAGAAGGGGAAAGTACGTAACATCTCAGCTCTCCTCCCTTCTCACCACCTTTCTGGCTGTCAAAGGAAAATTACAATGGTAGATTAAAAAAAAAAATCACAGAAAACTTAAAAAAGAATAGAGCTTATACACACACACAGGGTCCCATTAACACATAACCTGCTGGCCACATGGTCTGTTTGAAGGGAGTAACGCTGGACTTTGTCCCTACAAACCGGATTTAGGTTTGGAAATCCCCAGTCTGTTTGAAGTGACTGATACTGGACTTCACCCCTAGGGATGTGAATTAACTTTGGAAATCCCCATTCTGAGCCTGTATTAGCCAGCTTCCTGGTCCCCAGAAAAAGACAGGTTTTATTCACTCTCATGGGTTTTATTCACTCTCATGGGTTTTATTCACTCTCAAGGGTTTTATTCACTCTCGTGGGTTTTATTCACTCTCATGGGTTTTATTCACTCTCAAGGGTTTTATTCACTCTTGTGGGTTTTATTCACTCCAGCTTGTGCTGGAGAACGAGGGGAGCAAGTGAGTGAGGCTGAACTCCTGTGCTGGGCTGAGCCTTCCTCCATTCCCTGTGCCCAGGCTGCAGGCACAGCTACAACTTCCAGCCACACAGGGACACACAAAGCACTCAGAACACAGGGTGCCTTCCCCTTTCCAATTCATGCTGTGCAGTTGCATCCAGTAAAATTACAAGCCAGGCCCAACACAGGTGGTTTCCCTTCCCTTCAAAGTGACCCTTACACTCTGTTGCACTGCCTGGCTCAAAACCATGTCCGATTTGCTGCCGTGAGCCTGCCAAGGCTGCAGAGGGATGGGATAAATGTGCCCAAGAATGGTATAAGCCACTTTAATTTGTCATATAAGGAAGTGTATAACTAGATGCCATGTCTCTACTAAGGCCTGTCTGGTTTGGCTCAAGAGCAGGACCACATCCACTTACACAAACCACTAAAGCCCTGACCTGTGTGAACCCATAGAGAAGCTGAGCAATGTCTGGAGCTCAGTAACTCCTCACCCTGCTGCTCCCTACTGTCCCACACACGACACACATCAGGAGCATGGATGATGAGTAGGATATATTTTCTAGCTTGGGCTATTAGAGGTTGCTACAATTAAAACCATAAATAAAATTAACTTCAGCCTGTAGTCTGCATTACGAAGTTCATTTGCTACTGCATTCATAAGGAATATACATCAGGCCATCCTGATTCCTCTCTTGGTCACCTACTTGGGACTGACAGAGGAAATTCACTGCACTGGAGGGGACACCTCAGACCCCAGGAAGGGAGCCCACATGGTCCCCACCCTCATTTCCGTCTGGGGAGGAGAGGAAAGTCAGACAGTCAGTGAGCTGGTGGGAACATGTTTCCCACATTAACCTCACTCATCCACTATCAATGCCTACGAATTACAGGAGCAAAGAGAAACTGCATAAAACCTAGTTATTTAAACAATCTGTTTTGCACAGTAATTAATCAGATCAGCCCTCTAAGGGGCTCCAAAGATCCTGAGGTAAACTTCATTCACTCTAATTGAATTACAAATTATTAAGCTAAAAGTTACAATGCCTAGCAAGGGTAAAAAATATTCCTATAAAACCTCCCTGGAAGTAGGGAGCTAACAGTTATGACAAGCAGCAGGACAAGAGGACATGCACTGCAGAAATGACAAAAATCAGAAAATGGCACAAATAAAAATACATTTCTTTTGATCCTTCAGTCTAAGTTTAAATATTTAAAGTTGATCACAGCATTATGCTCAAAGGTGAATGATACAGTATTTGTCAGGGTTATGCCATGCATTGGATGGGCTGTCAGCTTGTTTTATTTGCTTTATTGCAAAAGGCTTAAGTTGGTTCTAAGGTAAAGATTGTACTTCCCACTCCTTAGAGGTGAAACAGAAACAGTTCAAAAAACAAATTTTATAGCATTTATAAAGTAAATTATTTATGCAAGTGTATTAGTACATTTTTTTATTGATGACTGCATACAAAGATTCCCATGTATACAAATGTCCTCACCTTGAAACAATTCAATAATTTGTTCATGTGAACATGTGTGGCCTGTGGATTGCCTGTGAACTATTTGTCCTAGATACTGCTTCAATTACTTGTAATTCATATTTTTCTCTCTGCAACACTTGATTAATCACCTCCATCTCATGTTATTGTTCTTACTTGCAGCCTGGATGAACCCCAAAGAACTTTCATATTCACATGCCTGGGACAAATATTCAAATCACATACTTTTGCATGATTATCTGTTACCATTTCTTTTCTCTGGAACATTGCCTCCATTGAACACTTACTATTAGGAACATTCAAAGTGAATAAAAAGCAACATGAAAAACTAAGAGGCATTCACAGAATTTTTCTACTGAATGCTCACAATCTTTTTTTTTTTTTTTTTTAAACTAAAAGCACCAGTCCAGGGAATAGGTAAGCAAATTAAAAAAAAACCAAAAAACCCAAACAAACTGCAGAATAACTAGAGTGCAATTACATCAATAAAATTTCTGTTACAACATTAAATGTCAGGAAAAAAATCCAAAACAAAGTTTTACTGTCAAACAGGAAAAACAATTTTCCTGAGAAGTTTTCCTTTTAAAAATAAAACAAAACCCAGAACTCTGCATACTCTCAGCCCCAAAAAGTAGATGGTAGCTATTACTTTTACTAAAATTATCACTGAACTTATACTCAGAAATACAGGCTCAATGGCTACTTGATTTGTCAGGAGAATGAAAAAAGATAAACAACTCAAGAGTGTTCTGAATAAATGGCAATTTAGCAGAAATACAGTGTTTCCTTGAATGCTCTTTTGGCTATAAGCAATAATGCTGCCACAAAAATCTGGTTTGCATCATCTAAATGCTTGAAAAAAGAACACATAATTTAGGAAAAGAGTGATGGCTGCCACTTAGCCATAAAGAGCAGCACTAGTGTTAGAAATAGCTTTTCTATGATATTTTTGTTCATGTTCTGGGTCTTTTCAGCAGCAGAAGTAATTACCGTGGTTTGTGAGGGCAGTGTTTAGTGCTATTATCCTTTAAACACTGTACACAAACACCAAGTCTGACTCCAGGAAGGTTGAATGTGGCCACAAGCAGGGCTGTAGCCACATCCTTGCCTTTCACCCACCAAGGAGCCCCAGTGATTTCATGAGAAATAAAGGCTGCACTCAAGAAAAGGTGTCTTGCCTTTGATCCAACTTCTTGTCTGTTGGGAAGAAGCATTCTTTTACACCTTATATGATAACTTCATGCACAATACTTTAACCTAAAAGACAGTGAGTGGAATGACCCCTGAAACTTTGGTTTCATAGACTGGATTTTCTTTTACTTCTCTTAGAAAATGGAGCCCAGTGCCAAATTTCTTTCATCTGTGCTCTGTGAACTTCATATTCCTACTTCCAGGAAGATCTTTTACATGCCTGAGAAGCTTCTTTGAAAGAAGACATCCCTAAATAGCTAGAGATGGATTTCTGACATGCTATCCCTGGCAAAACAGGTCCTGATGATGGCAGAGGGGCACAGGCAGATTTGAAGCCCAGTGTGCACCAGGTAAGGCTTTAACCACCAGTGTTTGAGGAATTAGCCTGCACCAGCCTAATCCATTGCAGCGACCCCCTAGAGCCTGTTTGAAACAGCTCACAACAGCCAGCTGGGAGGTTTGAAAAATCTCCAGATCCCTCCAGAATTCGGTGGATTCCAGTGATTCCTGCAGCACACACACCCCAAGCTGTCAGTCTGCACCAGCCTCTCCTCCCCAGAGCAGCTCAGCACTGTGAGCAGCTTCCTCTCCAGCCTGCAGGCCAGTGGAGACTGCAGGGAAATCACCAAGTGACACACACTGCTTCAGCTCCTTTTATTGGCACAAAACTCCATTCTGCTTTGCTATATAATCTGTAATTAATCCAGATGCCTGTAGACGATACGTAAGTACTCAGCTGAATACCAGCTCATTCTTCTGTTTTTACACAACTTTCTTTCGTAAAAATTTTCTAGGAAGATGCCTCTGGGACTGGCTCTTCAACCTCCTTCCAAGACTCAGAGGAACTCTGTATTGACCCTCCAGCCAGCTAAAGAAACAGCCTTTCTGAAGGACAGACAGGACACAAGGAATGCAGGAGTTTCTGCCGTGTAATATGAATCACTTGCTACAGAAATTGGTGATGATAGTATGTATATCACAGGAATCCTCTACTCTATTTTTAACCTTTGCTGAAGAAAAAAAGAAGTTACTGGTGAGGGCTGTGCACTTTGAACATAAACAGGCAACATCCTGCACTTACCATTAGACCATGGGATGGCCCATTTATTAACACTTGGTTTGCTCTGATTACTAAGCTGGTAGGTATTCCCTTCCTCTTGCAGCATGGCAAACTGACTGCAACAAAACCAATATGCCAGTTGGCACAGATTAGGAACACCAAATACACTCTTATCAACTGTCTGGCTGACACCCGGAGCGTGGTCACCTTAACAGTGAGCTGTTGGGTCAGCAAGGGTGCAGGTCACACCACGGGACCAGCTTCTCAATTCAAACAAGAAATATTACCTTTCCAATCAATGGATTAAGCGCCCTGCCACTGGCTTTGCACCAAGGGCGTGTCTGCTAATTGCAAGGAGCAGATTGAGCACCCCACATTCCTCAGCCCAGACAATAGGGAAGTGGCACACCTAATCCCTTTAAATGGGATGCCTGGTGTTGCCTGCAAATCTGTTTACACTGTTTAGCAAATGTGAATTGGTATTTGCTGGCATAAACGCCCTGCTGTGCAGACCTTTGTTAACTTGAGGCTACTTCCTTGTTCTCTCAAAGCTGTTAAATGACTGAATCTGGCCTTAATATGTTTCAGTGCTGTGTTCACTACTTAGCTCTCAAGCCTATTGTTTTCTAGGGCATCCTAATAACGTCCAGGAGGTTCTTCATTGTGACAACAATTTGTTCAATAATTACAGGTTCACACGAAGAAAGACCAATATACTGTGTGGAAAATCAAATATACAGACGGAGGTGGGGAGAGAAGAGATAAAGACAACCTCAAATTACTTTAAGAAAGAAACAAGATAGGTCTGGTACTAGAAGTCTTTAAGCGCTTTAGCATTCTCATAATTACGGAATCAGGAAATTAATTAATGGCTATGTATTTTACATAGTCTGTTAGGGGTCTGCAGGGACACTGCACCAGGAAGAAGATTCATTTTGTGTAGCCTGTGTTGTTCTTTGGTTCACGATATGATTGGAAACAATGATATTTGGCATTAAGAAAGTATTGAGTATTCACTACTCTGTCCAAGGTATGGGACATGAGGTCTGTGTTCCAAACAGCTTACAAAACCATTGCGTTTACAAAGGAACTAGCAACAAATTATCCCTGTATCCTGAGGTCACTTATCTCTAACATAAAGAACCTCCATGAATATTATGGCTTCTATATACCAGGAAAGAAGCCACTGAAGACCTTAGTTAACTTTTCAGACCTTAGTTAAGTCTTCAAATACTTGCACTTGGCAGGCTTGCCATCCAAATGAACACTGAAATCATACATGCACATGCAGATTTGTCCAGGGCACAAGTTTGTGACCTGCCAGCAGTGGCTTCCTGTGACCCCTCAAACTTACCTGCTGACCCTGTTACCTCTTTGTCACTACCTTGATAGGAAAAATTTGCCAAAGCCAACTGTGATGTTCAGCAACAAAGTGACAGCTGCTGGCCTGGGTGTACCTCAGTTCTGCAGCTGCAATAAATCAGCACCCTCCCAGTATTTCAAAAAGCTTTCCTCTCCCCCTCGCTCTCCTTTGGCCAGTGGAGCGAGCCATGCTCATCACCAGAAGTCTCCTTTCACTTTAAGAACTGAAATGGGAAAACCTGTACCATTTTTATACTTTTGTTCATTCTTTTCAACCCATTCTAACTCCTTCCCCCTGGGAGCTAGCCCTCCACCAAAAGTTTCTTTCAGAAAAGCACTAGCTCTGTCTATTAAGCTTACCCACCCCTGCTTAGCCTTAACACTGGTTTCTTTGTACTTGCCTGGTGAACTGACCAGCTATACAGCACAATAGCTACAATTACTAAATTACACTCCCTGTCACTGCCTTTTGTATCACACCTCTAACAGGTGTCATTACCATGATAGGCAAATTGTAATAATCCATTCACAGCCCCCACCGGTCTTAATAATGTGGAGGTTTTTTTATTATTATTATTTTATTTTACATAATATATGTGTGAATATTGCACAGAGGCTGAATGGTTGGTAAATGCACAGGACTGGAAGATTGAACTGTGTGAACTGCACACACAAACAGCAGCACTGAGGACAACAAAACCGAATGCTCCCACCATCCCTGACATTGTGAATACATCCATATACACAGATATATTAAAATAGTGACTTTAATGCCAATAAACCTGGTTATGGAACAGATATTGGTTTGAAAAAGTGGCATAGGAGGTATTCTGAGCTGAGGTTGTTACCCTGCCCTTATGTAACCCAGCTGTGCCATGGATGTGATGGGTGCACCAGGACAAACTGAGATCCCTTGCAAAACCCCAGCAGGTGAGGCAAGCATAAGAAAGCATTGCAGGTTATAAATTCCTGAACACAGCAATTAAAGGCAGGTTTTTAGTATAAATTTAATATAAAAATGCAATGAGCTATTTGAGTCACAAAATCAAATATTTAAGTGAGATCTAACTAAGCCAATAAGAAACTTCTTTACTTAGGCCAGTGGAACCTGCCATAACCTTTTAAAAGTGATAAATACACCAATATGTTGCTGTCTGCTGTTTTCTGGGGCTTCACTCATTACCGTGTTATTCCAGTTGTATACGACACAAATCCACTGACTTTATTGACTGGAATAAAAGGTCACATAGTAGCAAAATGGGTTCCAAAACCCAACTTGATAATGATGGCATTGACAGCCCCATCAACACAGTTTGGATTTCCTCAGCGCAATGCACAGATAGAAATAAAACCCACAAAATTTCACACACTTGCAGTGTAATACCTGGAGTTAAAAAAAAAAGAAAAAAGAAAAAAAAAAAGACAGTGTGCCTCAACACTTAGTTGAGAACACTCTCAGCACTTAGTTGAGAATCGCACTACGCAGCTGTATTCCTGCTACAAGTTTGGCATCTCCTTATATAGCTGTTTCTCACTGTGATAAAAAATGTGACGCAGACAAAGGAAAATACATTGCGCCCTATCCCATCATCCCAGTATTCCACCTTGCACATAGCACTTAACTAAGCTCCCAAACAGGACATGTCTCAGGATGCTCCTGTTTCAGAGGACAACAAACCCATATAACTCACAAAATGCATCACAGATGTCAACCTTTCAGAGAGCTGAAAAAGTTTGAATTCCAACATTTCCTCTGCAAGAGGGACACACTGTACCACACTGAGAAAGCAGGTGAGCTACTTTGAAGCACATGACCTCCAGGCCACAGCCCCTTTTAAAACTCTAGTATCACCATCAAATCATCATGCCAAAAGCTTGCAGGGATCACTGCTATGCATAGGCAGGAAAAAACATCACCCCACTTCAGGCACGGAGCTGCAGTCATTGGACAGACTCCTTGATAACAGTATGGATCTGAGACAGAAGAAAGAGGATGGAAAAGTTATTAACATATTTTACCCTCTTTACTACACTAAGGTCTGTACTGAAGATGTCAGTGTGTCACCAGCACAAGAGCCAAGTGGCAGACTGGGGCTATCACTCATGGTACCAACTTCTACAGTCTGTACAAGTTTCTACAATATTCTCGAATATAAGTTTTACTTATGTAGATCTCAGCTCCAGGAATTGCACATTTAGGAGGAGGGAAACATAAAAAATGGGTGCTCAGGATGCTCTTACTGTTGATCCTTTACCACACTTTCTACAGTTAGACAAAAAAGTAAACCAGAGTTGGTATGACACACTGTCATAACTTGGCAGACACGAAACATAAAAGAAACACAGAAGCTGCCTCGTGTCTTGCATAATCTTTGTGAATCACCTGTGAATCATGCTCTCCTGAAATACATCACCAGACTAAATTGAAAGTGCCTTACTTCTCCTCTCCAGATCTTAAAAAGGGTGTTGAATAATTGAAGAGTACAGACAAGGGCCACAGAAAAGATTTACAAATTGTGGGCAAAGGACCATATTTTACAATGAGGGACTTAAGGAATTCAGTTCCACAATAAAGCTGAAAAGAAGTTTAATTTATGGCTCTAAATATTTTCATGGCAAAAGGTTCCACTTGCTGATACAGACTCCTGTCTGTCAAGAAAGAGAATATGAAGAATTTAGGATTTAATTTTGAAGCCTGGCAAACTCAGATTAGAAACAGAATCTCCTACTCCTTTAAATGCAGACATTCACTGTTGGAATGATTACTACACAAAGAGGTGGCCTCCCCATCTCTTGATCTCTCAGAGAGTTAAATGATGAAATAATTAGGTGAGATTTGTTGGCTTTCTTTAAACAATAGGTGAGACGATGATTTAGCAGTCCTCAGGATTTAAAACATACGAATTTACAGACTGTGTCAATGTCTAAACATTCTCCTCCATCAGGTATTACAACAGTTTCTCTCCTCACTTTCCAGATAAATTTAAACACAGATTTATCAAATTACTCTTCCTCCCTAGGGCACATGCAAGACAATGGCCATGAAAAATGTTGAGTAGATAACACTGAATCTGAACCTATACAGTGCAAATCCAACCTTTTAAATAAGGCCCTCAGGAACAGCATGTATATATGAAGATATCTGGAACAGAGATATCTGGAAGAGATGAAGTGAGTACAGAGTGGTGCAAGCAAGCATCTTCATTTACAGAACTCAAAATTAAAATTCTTAAGAAAGAAATGACACCACTTGCTACATAAACCTCTGTGCAGCATTTATGGATCACTGCAATAATGAACCATGTTTAGAAAACAAAACACTTTAATAAATATCCTATTAAAATATTACTGGACCTTTTTCTTCATTTTACAAAGTCTGGGTGACACCAGCTTCAAAATCAATCATTATATTCCATTCACAGTACCAACTGAACATGTTATTGCCACAGAACCAACCCAGCTCGTCCAAAGTGAAAAGGTAATGGTCTGAAATGACACACAAATTGGGAACACAGGCCCATTCTCAGGTCTGAAAGAGGCTGTGCCTCATTCTATGGAGATTTCATTAGAATCATAATATGTTCACTAGCAGGGATTTCTTTACCACTTCCCAATGTCTGTGTAAATATATTAACAGGGAGAAGAAAAGCACGAGGGAGAAACTGTATGCATGTGGATGCAACCACAAAAGATACATACATCAGATCTCACAGTGCCTTGTAGGGCTGTAGGAGTTATTTCAAATGTTTTCCATGACAACAACTAGTTATGTTACTCTTGCATCTCTCAGCCCATCTTTAGCATGGAACCAAACAATTGGTTTTAACACATTCCATCACTGCTTCTACAAGTTCAACAACCAAGACTTAAATCTGCCCCACTTTAAAATATTCAAGAACTGTGCTGTTAGAACCAGATTATTGAAAAATGTTAAGTGTGCACCTCTATTAGAATGTGCAGCCAGTTCCCTATATGAACCAAAACCTGGAAAAAGTTGCTCCCATGGGCTCTGATGATATGAAGAATAAACATGTCATTTTATCATAACCTTTCCTGTCTACTTTATCTATCATAACACACTACTTAGCATACTGCATGAAACAGATGAAAGTTTTCTGGGCTGCTCAATGTTGTTCTAGCCTCCTGATTTATTATGTAAAGTACTTATCTGACATCAGAATTAAATGAGACTATCAACAGCAGAATCTAGTTTTAATGTAAAAAGGAATGATCGAGGGAGACTTGTCACTTTTAGGGATATACCTGAATATATCCAGCTTGTTTCAAGCCCAACATGACTACAAAAGAGTTCTTAAACTTTCTACTGTCCCCAGCTCTCCCTGTTGCCTCCTTTTCCTTTTCTCTTTTCTCTTTTTCTTTACCATTATATATGCACTGGTACCTGCAACATTTAAGCATAAATTTTCATGTTCTTTTTACCAGACTCAGTCTAAAATCTTGTAGATTATTTCCAGGTAACACTGAAATACAGACTCCTCTATCAACTGATATGTAAATCTTCTGTCCTGGCTTTCATCAGCTTTTCATTGATTATTCAAATAATCTCTTCCTTGGCTTTGATAAAATCACTCTTTTTCTAGCCAGTGGTTTGGGCAACTTATCTCTCTCTTTGCAGTGCTTCCCCTCCCGCTACTTCCTCCACTCCTGCCTCCAGTTTTCATCCCTTTCCCACATCAAATTTCAGGTGCCATTCTTCAAGGCCAGCCAATTGCACTTTATGCATGTTTATTCAGTACATCATTCAACCTCTTGGCAAGTATGTATGACCAGCAAAAGTGACCAACTTTCCAATCAAATCTGCAAGCAAATACCCTTCTCTCTCTTGCTCACTGTCTACCACAACTGGGAGGATTTCCAGGCCCACCTAAAATTACCTTTCTGTTACATTTACAGTTGCTATTTCTCCTTATGAACTCTGTAAGTTTCTGTTAAACTCTACTTCTATAAAGTTTGTGAGAAGAAAAAAACCCAGCCCAAATCTCATCACACACAGGCCACTGATGCAGCAAGATCCCTGCCCAAGATGCTGATCATCACTCCTCTTCTTTTCCTTTTCAACCCGTTAATCCTCATCCATCTTGCCCTGTCTGATTGGAATAGGAAGTAATTTTTTCCCCACATTTGCACAGCAAATAGTACAACACAACCTTCATCCAAGACACAATCCTTGCATTATGGTATTAGAAATTGTAAACTAATGTATAGTAAGAATAATTACAAGGCCATAGATCTGCTGGACTGCTTTATACATAACACAAGCTGCAGATACTGTAGATTTCCTAACCACAGCTGCACTGCCATAAAATAAACCTTGTCCCATGCACCACATCACATTTACACAATATACTTGCAATGTACTAGAAAACAAGGAGGAGTTTCTGATTACTTTGTTAGTATTTTATACATACAAGGTAGGAATACTTCAAACCTAATGACTCTGTCAGTTGCTCTTTATACTGTAATTTCTGCTATGCTTTTTCAGTGATCACAGACATATGTCTCCTTACCAAATTAAGTACATACACATTTAAGTGACAGCATATTTCCAGAATGCAACATTATATTTTGGTAACAAAAAACTACGACATCGCTACATCTAAACTTGTAAAAAAGCCAGAATAACACCCTGATAGTATCACATTAAAATAAAATTATACTATATTATTATAGCATTTGAAATTAACATTAAAGAGTTTTAAAAATGAATGTTTAAAAATGTATTCTGCTTCATAAGAAATGATCTTATTATGACCATACAGAATTTGTGTTTCAGTTAAGTTGGATCCTGAATTTTCAAACACAAGAAAGAAAAAAAGCCACAGGAATAGAAAACAAGATTTCAAATACGCAAATAAATATTTAAGAACACGTGTAACCCCCCAAACCAATGTATTCACAAAGCTTCATAAACAGAGCACACCCAGAGACGCACAGCCACCATTGCAAAACCAGTTGTAATGACAACAGTCAGAAAAAATAGAGACTATCTACATAAACCAAACTGGCACTCAAAAATAAACCACACACATTTCTAAACAGGTTTTATGAAAAAGATGGAGTATCTGTAACAGTGCATCACAGATCTACACAGTATGAAGTTTATCTCACTAATCAGTGATTAAGTGAAGGTTTAATAGTTCCATAAGGGAAGGTAATTCCCTCTTTTTCTAATACCTTCATATCACTAGGTGACTGCTAGTTTCATAGAAATGTGCTTACATTCTTCTGATTCAGAAAGTAAAAATACCAAATATCTAATGCTGAAGGAAAACAAACCCCATGAAACTAAAAATACTAAACACTCTGCTCAGAAATCTCCCCCCCATTAGATGTGGTTAGTGCTTATGCAAATATATTACTAATGTGTATTACAAATTAAGCAGAACAGAATAATCTTTTGCCTAGACTTACAGGACATTTTACATCTTCAATCAGATGAGCAGCAACAATATTCACTTTGAGTTCTAAAATCCCTTTCACAGATAGAGAGGTTAATTGGTTGATCTTAGAGTAAGGATAAAATTCAATACCTAAATTAAATGCATGTGTATAGATAGATAGATAGAAAAACATATATACATATATATGTATAAAGTATCTTTACATTTTTTGTAAAAGTTATTTTAATTAGAATAACAGACACCTTTTTGAAATTAATTAAGTTTAAATCCTGTTCAGGAAAAACTTGCATATTATTAACACTGTATTTCTGTATTTTTAACTCTTACTCAAATATAGCCATATGCTTTTTTTGGTAAATTTATTATTAATACCCCTGGTATGCAGATAAATGTTTAATAGGAAATTGATATACATTTCATAAGAACAAATAACTATGTTATAAGCACTGTATTAAAAAGTAACTATGGCATATTTATGGATACAAAAAAGTCCTAATAGGGTCAAACTTATAAGACACTGACTAACGTTACAAGTAGGTACTTAGAAACATGCTGCATTTTCCCCAAATTCCATTATGGTAACACACACAAAAAGATGCTGATATCCAGTTCTGTTAAGTACATCTTTAGTTCCACCCATTACACAATATAAAGTCAGAAGGCAGTTTTATCTGACTGGTGGCTCAATGGCGCAGCCTATGTGTGCAAAAGTAGAACACAGCAAGTTTCTGGTTTTAGAAATGAGTGCCAACCCCTCTGGTTTTGTTGCATTTGGATAATCAAACATACCTACAATTTCCAAAAGTGATGAGCTGCATAAATTAAGGAATATTTTGGTACAATATGCATACTTACAGACCTAAATTAATGGAATTATTGACAACATAAAACAGGAAATTCAAGTGATTCTGTGCAAAATTAATAAATAAGTATAATTTATTTGGATATTTCTCTGTAGGACTAGATCTGAAACAACGATTTTCACTCAACCTTTATTAAAAAGATACTGCAGAATGTAAATATATGTGTATATATAACTGAATTTCACCTCCCCAGCTTTAAAATGCACATTTGAATACATTAATACTGCTTGGTTTGTGTTCTTATTTTCAGAGACAAAACACCTCCTTAGATTTACACTTTCATTTTCAAAGTGATATGTCCAGTGGTAAAATGTTTTACTACTCTGATACAAGTCACGAGTAAATTCTTAGCTTACAGCTGCAAGCAAAGCATTGCAGCACAGAAGGATGGAAAGAACAAACAAATACTCTCCTCCTATACACACATCTCACATGAATTAGCTTTCCCACTTCCCCACCACAACCCTCATTCAGTTCAAAGCAAACAAATTCAGTAATTCCCCTTAAATATGATCACAAACCAGTAACAGCACAGGATCTAAGTGTGGAGTGTAAAAATCGGGGAGAGAGAAGGCAAGAAAGAGACAGAGACTGATCAGCTCACGCCTCTAAACAACTGGATAATAATTTTCAGACTGGTGAAAATACCAGTTTGTTCATTCCAAGTGGGTGTCCAATACCTGGCTATGACAGGTCATGACCTGTGTCACTTGTTCTGAGTGAGCTCAACAGTCTTAAGGGGTCTCAACTGGGGAGACCTGCGAGCAGTGCAGTTTGTTTAGTTAAAGAAACACTCCCCTAGTTAATCTGACTGATTTTAAATAAAAGTAAAAAGCCTTTTAAAAAAATAATACGTCACTTTCTTCCCAACAGAATACAAGCACATATCCACAGAAATGTAGAGGAAAAACTCTCAAATAAAATCTTTCTAAGGATCAGATTTTTGTATTTTGTTTTAGAGAACAAAGTCATAATGGTTTTAAAAAGCCATGTATACCGACATAAAGAAGTCTTTTTTTTTGTCATGCAGAGTTCGCTGCTAATCCAGACATAGAAAAGAGCAGTGTTTTATATTTACACTCAATTCTTTTTTTTCTATTATTCTAATAAAATGACCCCGCATATTTACTCAAGCTGTTTAAGCAGGTAAGAAGTGCAAATAGCATGTCTTGCATCATGTTACAAACCCAAATATGTAAGAAAGCTGCCAGCACAGAAATATATATTAAATTCAGAAAAAACCCACAAAATTAGTATAAATAAATAAAAATATATGTTACATTCAGAAAAACTTATGCATAAGTTAATTTGAGGAGAGAAAAACCTCTTTTGTATATTTAAGGAATTTGGTTTTTTCACTGTTAGCATCTCTTATTTTTTGTAAACTTGCAGTTAATGAAAAAATCCTGGGTTTAACTCAGGCTTGGATAAGGTTGTTCCTTTGTTTTCCACCTGAAACAGTTTTGCAGGTTTGTTTACAAATAGGTCAAATGCTCTTATTTCTTTAAATGCAAAACAAATCCATACACTAATTTCAGTTTATTTGCTAATGCTGTTCATTGCTGACTGTTAATAGTTTCTCTGACCATTTTCAAGTTTATTTTTGAAGAGCTTGTAGTGCTTAGAATGCATGGAAATGATAAGCCACATACTTGTCACTAAATTGTCCAAGCCAAAAAATCAAATGTGGGAAACAGCAGAGTGACAGCCTGCATCCTACACTAAACACATCTTGGTTTTTTTGCAGTAATGGCTTTGCGTATTTATTTAGCAGTGCTCCTTAGTGCTGATTCAAACAGACATTTGTGTTTGGCTATGGATGCGCTCATGTCCTGAAAAGAGATATTTATTCGGTAAAACTTAAATTCTCAGTCCAACTGTTTCTTTGGTTGCTGTTTGCTCATTCTAGAATTAAAGTGGTCACACACATTTTTCACGTTTGATCCATTGAAATAAAACTAGACAACTTTTATAGGCATGGTTTTATTGAAATGGATATTTATTAGTTAGATCATACTGCTCTACAGAAAATAATTCTCTTGCTGCTTATAAACATTTGATCAGCCATATTCAAGTGAAAGAACAAGTCCAAGGGGGAGGGGGAAAGGAAAAGAAAGAAAATGGGAGGAGTAGAGACAGATTCCATGTACAATTCTCATGTGACCTGTGGTACTACCTAATTAGAAAACTTAAAGTTTCCATAAACCTTTCACTGGAAGTAGCAATATTCCTACTGAATTTCAGTGACATTTCAGTTCATGTTGGCTGATTTACCTACATTTCCATGAGTAGAAGAACAGAAAACGCAACACACAGTTTGGAGGAAGAAATCTAATGGCAGATAGTAAACAAACACCATCAGTTTAGAAACTGAATGCAAATACAGCAAAGGGATTTTTCCAACAGATCTTTCTTCATTATGGTACAGGACACATAAGAGAATGCTACTGAACTGCAACCTCAATTATACTGGCCAGCAGATTACCTTTAACCATTAAATTAGAAAATGTTCTTCAGCACTATTCAGTTTAGCATTCTACACTGTCTCCAGGCTGAAGGTGGTCTGCATGTTGAACTTAGTACTGTGTGGGTTATAGTCTTTGTTTGCAGTCTTAACTGGGGATTGCACCTTAGCTACCGTAGTTCAAGCGTAAAAATACTTTGTCTGTAACACTATATACTGTTGCCAGCGACCCTCTAAATCCTTGAACCAACTGTGTCCTCTGGTGTCACAGAAGATAATGCCAATTTATTGCAATGTGTGGCTTTTTTAACTGATTAAAATTAAGCCCTAAACACGTGACAATGGAATTAGCACATTTAGAGAGTCTGTTTTCCCACATCCCATTTTGCGCTAGTGTGGCTGATCCCTGCAACTCTACGCGGGTGCAATTTTAATGACTTCGCTGGGTTTTGATGTTCTTATGAAAAAGCAGTGCTTGGTGTTTGTGGAGAAGGTAGATATGGAGGCTGAGTAGCTGTGATTGCGGACACTGTGACATCGTCTCTGTTTTTCGATAGGATCGGTGTCATTTTCCTCCCCACGATAAGACACCTCACTGACAGAGCCCGATTAGGGAAAATTTTATTATAAAATTCACTTCTATCGAACAAGGATGGAGTGATAAACAGTTCAGCCTCAGGGAAGAAACAGGAAAAGATTTTTCTTCTCTCTCTCTCTCTCCCTGTGTACCTTTTTTGGTTTCCATCTTTTCCCCCCATTTAAGAAAAATACTCCCTCCTTGTAGGACTTTTCCTGAACGTGAATGTGTTAAGCTAATAAGAATTCCCCAAATGTAGAGATCAAAGACATATGAATGTTGTTCTAAAAGGAGAAGACTTGTGTTACCTCACAATTCAATAATATGATTTTAAAAAGTAAAAAGTGAGGACATTTTCTGAATTACATTTTCTGTCAAATTCATTAAAATCAAAAGTCTTCTGAACAGGAAGCTTTGGCAAACACAATTTTATTTTCCAATATTCACTTACGTTTCTCCCTGGTTAGAAAACTGGCAAGCTGCAGGGTAAACAGGGAAAACGGATGCTTGTGGCCCTCTAATGCTTGAAGATGGACTAACCTCCAAGGAAGAACATAAAAGAAATATTGATTTTATCTTTTTTTAAATACTAAAACATCTTTGCTTCTGTGTTTGATAGCTCACAGAGGATACCTCTAACAGGGCATCCTGTGCCATATATGCAACACATTTCTGTACAGTAATCAGCACAGAGGCAGCCAGTAAATATTACCTCTCGAAGATGGCTTGGGGAACTTGGAGAATGAAGTCCAGGTACACAGAATAATTAATTCCAGTTCTAATTTTCTTACTTTACATATTTTCTTAATTTACATTACCTCGCTGAAACACATTCATTAGCTAATTAGGAAACAAACAGTGCTAAAAAGTAATTTTTCTTAAAAAAGGAAAAAAATAAAAAGAAACTAACACAATGGAAAAGAGTGCACTTATGATTTTTTCAAGCTTTCAAATCTATGCTGTAACAATGCCATGAACCAAATGGTTGTCTTGGTTGCTCAACAATAAAACTTCCAAAGGAAGAAAACCCTCAGCACTGCCAGTGTGTTTTTATTTATGTCCAAACTGGAGTCACTACATTGAAACCATTCCCTCAAGATGGTGGCCTCAAAGTTACAGACACTCCTTAAATGACTTTTAAGCACTTTCAATTAGAACATTACAAATCTGCTGTCAAAGAGAGCCTTAGCATACAAGTCCTTCTGGCAATGTTCTAGATTTGCTTTTATTAAATAACAATGGGAGGATGTTTACAAGCATATATAATTTTCATTAGGCACACTCAACCCAAATACAGTACACATATGATGCAAACTTCAAATAACTTAGTAGCAGTTGTAGCCCTGAGGTAAAAAGTTGCCAAAAATGCCTGCTTATTTGGCTAACACATCTTTCTAGGAATTGTATTTACTGACATCTGTGCCCTTATATTAAGCTGAATATAAGTATTAACTGAAGAGCCTGTTGAAATAAACACAGCAATAAATTTTATGGTACTATGAAACTACATTAGACTCAACCATCAAGACAGAGCACAGCTCCCCCCTTGCAACTTGTATGAAAGAAGAGATAAAAATGTTATTTGACACTCTTGCAATTGTCAAGACAAAACATATGTTCCATCTATCTATAATTTCAAGTTGAGCGCACCACATTTTTAATAATGTACAAATTGTTTTGGAAGTCATGATCATACTATCCAATCTTATAATGAAACACTAGATTCTATCAAATATTGTCACCATGTTTTTGACTGATGATTCAGTTCTATGCTGTGCAGTTCCACACAATCAAGAAAAAAAAGTGTTTTCAAAGAGTACTGCATTACAACAAACATCAGTGTGAAAAAATATGACTAATGAAGGTAAGACAGATCAATTAAAGGCCAAGGTGGAATTCCAACCCATTTCTTTTTAGCCTTCAAAATAAAATTTTAAACAATGAGTTAGTGATTTGAGTATGGGGAGTAGCCAGAGGAAAAAAGTGCATCATTTGACTAGTGGTCGGTCAGATAGATTTCCTTCAGTAACTCCTTAAAAGAACATTTGCTTCCAATTGACTGTAGCTGCAGCATCAGAGCTGTTAACTGGGTATTAAACATGAAAATACAGCTCAATAACCCCATCTAAACACAGAGGAATTCTAATTAGCAACCATAAGGCAATAAGGCTGCTCTCCCCTACAATTTCTTCCATGTAAATGTCTTTAAACCTGCTTGGAACTTATTATTTTTACTGGGAGTGGGGCAAAAGAAAACTCCTACTCAAATAATTCAGACAGCTCAGTGTTATATCCTTCTGGTGCTAAAGTTGGCCATTCCTCTCCATGTGCAGCCCAAACAGGGAGCTGGTGAGACTGGCAGGAAATAAAGGTGAGATCAGAGAAGAGCATCAGATTGCAACAGGAACCAGAGTTATATCTGAACTACAGCACCCAAGTGAATAATTAGCATCTGCACACAATTACTAGATTTTTTTCCCCTGGAATATCCCCAAATAGCAGTACCAACTAGAAGTCTCCTGGAAGGAGCAAATAATTCCCTTTCTCTCCCCACAACATAGCACATGAGTTGCCTGTGTGGATCTGTGTAGCTATAAATACATGTATCTAGAAGAAATAGTCAAACAGTCTTTTCTAAGACGAGTGCCTGATTGGTTAGCAGAAAATTGATACAGTGGAGTGAAGAATAACTGATAAAGAGATAATCCAGTGTGGCAATGTAGTTCTGCAGCGCTGCAGCTCCAGCCTTCTTTGGGTGGTGAGTGTAGGGTGATGGAAGAAAAGGACAGGCTTCTGTTGTTTGCATTTGAAGTATCAGGGAGACATGGTGTGAGCAAACTTCAGATGTGAAGAACAAAAGCCCAGTTTTCCTCTATACCATCTTTAACTATATGATGAAGCCTAAAGCTGAAACACTGTGCTATTCCATTTTTACAGCTGATGTTCTTTCTCTATTTTTTACCTTTACAAAGCAGAGATGCAAATACCTGCATGTACTTATTCAATGTACATGCTTCATTTCCAGAGAGATGGTCAGTGTATACATTCTAACCTGACCTTAATTAAAGCAGTAATTTCCCATACTGTTACATCATGCTCATTACTGACATAACCAAACATTTCCCAAGCAGGCTATATTTAACAAATGTTTAAATTTATTTCTGCAAGGATTAACCATCCACAAGTAATTTTATTTTACACGAGTGAATAATTTGGAGAGAAGAATAGTACCTAAGCTGGTGGTGGATCAGAGTATGCCAGTTACAGGAGCACTTAAGCGCCCATTGGCACAGCAAGACTCAAAGGCCCGGTAGGTTTCAAAGAAACACTTTTCTTTTTTTTTCTTCCCTTCTAGAACTCTTTGCTTTCTAGTAAAGCTGCATCCACAATGTTCTCTCTCTTAATGCCACCATAAAAAATCAAAACACTTTAAAACAAATTGATGTCCTCTTTAATACAGTCATCACATCATCACAGTGTCCTTGCACCCTGCTTGGTGACAACCAGGGGGATGCACACACACATCTCTCTCTGGCTTGCTCTCTCTCTCTCTCTCTTTTTTTATAAGGCATTGAAGCGGGCAACAAAGAAGGAGAGAAAGACTGGGAGAGACACTCAATTGAGATATTGGCACCTTTGATTGACAAGATCTAATCAGCTTATCTCCACACTAATAAAGTTGATGGCCTGTGGAGCTGGTATATGTCCAGCTTCAAGTGAACTTTCAGTAGCCAAAGTCTCAAGGGCCAGGACTAAGACTGAGCTTATCTAAACTGATTTAAATCAGTTCCTAAAGGGCTATTTCAATTTGATCAATTTGAAAGGTTGGAAACCTGCAACCACTTGACTCAATTGTCTTGATTCATGCTGGCATCACTGGAGATTTGGTCAGAGGCACAAACTATTTATCTACAATGAAACAATGGAGTACAACTGATACACTTCTGGAATTATTTGACCCTGCTTAAGGTACTATTCAATTTATTACAAACTGCGTGTTTTACAGAGCAACTTCTCTTGTACATGCACTCTGTAAAACATTTTGAAGTATGCTGTTCCAAAATGGGTAGGGAATGCCACAAGCAAAATTCCCTGTGTCATAAAAAGGGGCTGAAGTGCTTTGTAGCTCTTGAACAATTGGCTTTGTTTTTCTAAATTAACAGATTCCTTTATGTGTTTTGAGGGACTGCCTGTCCCACCAAAGGTGTGATGTCAGAATGGAACACTATGAATGATTTGAGCATTCAGAGAGATTTCATTCATTATCAGCAGAATTAGACAATTCACTTGTGAAGTTCTTAGAATTCATTTTGCAAAGCTCATTGCACTGTTAACTCCAGAACAACACATCAAGGAAACATATGTGGCTCTATGTACTGCATTACACAAGGAAAAAGGCTTGCTGCTTCTCTCAGGGTAAATCACTGCTTTTAGGAATACAAAGAATTCCACAGAATCAAATTGCATCTACATAAGATAATTTCTGAATTAGGAACTCCATATCCATATAAAAATTAATATTTTTATGAAAACATGGTGTTACTAAACAAACATCTTATGAGTGGAACTACAAACTCATATGTACTTTACAGATTTGACAAAGCATGAGTAGTGAAACCAGATATAAGTATTTTTCAGTCAATAACACACATGAACACCTTAGGAATGTCTTGCATTTAACAGAGGTAATTTAAGCACTTTCTAAAGGAAGAGTTTTTTTGTATTAATGCTAGATTACAAAAAACCCTAAGCAATATTTTCATTCAGATGGTGGTTTTCAAGTTGTAATTGCTTTATACAAAATCCACTCTAGTGTTATCACTCAATATCATCTTCACTGCTGTACATCTGAAGATAATTTTGCAATAAAACTTAATTGATAGAGCTTATTTTTCACTAATCTCCTAATATAGAAAAATGAAAAAGTACTAACAGTATGTATTATAAGCTATGACCCTCACAGTGCAGGATATTTCTAGTTTATCAAACTAAAATAGATCCATTTTACGGCATCAAATATTTGATATACTTTAATAACGTAGAGACTTTTTCCCCAAATAGGAAGTAAATGGAAAATTCCGTTAATAAAGCAAAATGTAGAGAGTAAAAGTCATTCACAAAGAGGCTAAGCAGAACATCTCATCTTATAACGTTACTAGCTTGTGCCCCACTGACCGTAAGTGCAAAATTTCAAAACATTTCAGTTATGGAAATCAGTAAGTCTGCCATCAGTGACATCTATTAATAAGTTAAATTCAGTGATTTTATAGCTATAAACTGAACTCCTTCTGATGTACTGCATAAACTGGATTCTGAACAAGACTTTTTAAAAATTAAAACATTGTGGATTATTTTATATTTCCTCCTCCTTTGGGTAAATTAGACATGATATCAGTCCTAAGAGCTTCTCATCAGTTAAGTAAACAGTTCTAGTGATTACAGAGAATATCAGAAGAGAAAATAAAGTATTAGATGTTCGTAGCAGAGGACTGGGATTTTGAATTCATAAGGCTTTTTCTTGAACTCCAGTACACCTTAAAGACAATGCTTCCAGAGGAGAAAATTCCTGAAGGACCAGCCAGCCATTAAGATGTCATGAGAAATATCCTGTAATCTTGACCTGGGGTCATGCTGAGATCCAGCCACTGCAGCACCGTGTTCCTGAGCAGAGTAGGTAACTTCAGGCTTGACAAATAAATGGTCTGCAGAGTCAAGGAGCTACATTTGGCACACAGTCAACAGTTTGGTTGCCCCAGACTTTGTTCCTGGTTCTACTACAAAAATCTGATGGAAGGACAATTTGACACTTTGAATACCTGAGTGCTGCTCTGCAATCTCTGCAGGCTGAAATGAGATTAACCTAAATCATAAAACTGAGATTATCTCTTTACTCCTGCAGTGTGACTTTGAACTTTCCAGCCTCCCCAGATTTGCCACTTTCCTCCATCACTTCTGTTTTGGTCTCTTGTAAAAGGATCCAAACTTATTGCTTACACAGACATGACTCAAAACAACACAGAGAATCAAGGAAAATGCTCCTACTCGTTGGGATGTCTATATAGACTTAAAGATACCACCCTTCCTGACCATTCAGGACTTCTGTAGGACAGAAAAGATACTCAAAACAACCACAAACATCTCTCCATATCTGCACAGGCCTCATTTTTCTGAACCTCAAAGGCAAATCTAGCTTGGTGCTGCCATGCTGCCTTCTTTTTTTTCACTTTTAGTTTAGCATCACTATCTACAGAATGAGTACAGTATCATTGTTTCTGTCTCTCAAGAGGATTACATGAATGCACAAATGAAGTTCTGTGAGCCCATGGCATTAAATAGCAAAACCACACAGCCATCAAACTGGCAAAAATATTGCAGCAACTTCAGCTGTAAAAATGCAGGTATGGCCTTATTTTTGCATTTAAATACCTTTCATACTGTCATTTAATGACAGAAAAGTTTTCTAAACACAGTCATCAGTTTGCCAAGATCCCTGCAGATGGATCAGATAGAATTAATGACTGTAAAGGACTGAAAGACTTGTGCTTTGTCTTCTGTGAATGAAGACACTACTCTCCAGACCAAATCACCCTCTGCATTTTTTGGCAGTCAAATCATAACAAGGCCAAAGTAATACTAAATCATTGATGAGGTTTTTAAGTTTAAATATCGAAGTGGTATATATGCAGAAGAACTGTTGACATTTGAATTTCAGCAATAGGCATTTTTTAGGCATTTCAAACTCTGTAAAACCTGACATTTCAGTGTTCATATACAAAACCTGCTATGATACAAAACAACACCTCTCCACCAATACTTTGTCATTTAAAACTTTCTTCTTTGTTATATAATCACATAGTAACACTTCAGCCTGCTGCAGAACATATTATCGCCTAGAAATCTGTCATCCTTATGCAAATAGGAAAAATCTGCTGTATATTAATTATGATTTTTTGTAGTGATCACTTTCAGTCTCCTTGTTTCCAGTAGTCAGGTTTTCATGCCCCTTATTATTCATGTAGAAACCTTTTCTGGCAGGTAAATATAGTACTTTTATGCAATGTTTTGATAAAGCACACCAGGAAATGAAATGAAATTAACTGGACTACCCCAAAAAGAAAAACAGCACAGGTGAAAATACAACTGTTCAGTGTATTATTTTCATGGTATATGGGAACTAACCTGTACTGCTCCTCAATTATTCCATAATGTATAATGTCTGTATCCCCAAACTTCTAACAGCTGGGACTGAAATGTTTTGACATGATGATCTCTAGGTGGCAATACTGAAAGCATTAAAATATAGATATAAATAGGTGATAATGAAGAACAAAATGTGTACCATTTTCTTGCAGTCATAGTTTGCAAATTAACAAGCTGCTATTGATTTTTCTTTGAGGTCAATAACAGCATTTATTGATCTGAGAAGTTAATACTCACTGAGGTCAATATTATATCTCAGGGGTCAACAAATCTGGATTCTGACTTCTATTTCCTGTCCATATATAAATATTACATAAGCAAAATGGGAACATCTTTGGAGATATGAAAGCACTGTATTTGACAAGATATAAACTCCCCAAAACATTAAAACTTAGAAACAGAGTCTACCTGAATAATTTTCAGACAGTTCTTAAAGACTCAAAACCTTATAATCTAGAAATACTCTCTTCCTGAACTGTATCTTCAGCTCCGAACTTAACATCTCCAAAGTACAGAATGGTCATTCACTGTGCTATTTCCCCACACCAAAAATGAAAAATTTTGGAGATTACTCAATATCAAGGGAAATCAACACATTTTACCAAACTAAAATAAAACTCATTAGAAAAAAAATAGCTGAATAAAAGTTGTAGTTATTCGATTTCGCTTATTCACCACTCTTCCTCACTTGATCTCAAGAGAAACTTTCCTACAGCCTTCAATGAACTCTAGATTGGGCCCTTCTAAAATCACATGAAGTTTTATTTTGTAGTTTGTTACCCAAGCATTAACATATCTAACGAAAAACTGGAAGTGAGCAATTAGTCTCCTGATAAATGACTCTGACAAATATCAATGAAGCTGTAGCACACTCTTGGAAAACGACAGGGAAGGTAATAAATTTCAGAAATGCCAAGCTCATACAGGGATTTTTGCATCTCCACTGCAACAAATGGTCAATAGCATAACATCTCAAAATACAGAAGTTACACATTAGCTTTGTAAGGAATTGCATTTGTGTGAAGAGATACTATTAAACTTACAGCACAAACGAGGCGCAGAGCGCAAGCATTTAAATTGGCTAAAAATGACTCTACAGAACTTTAATAACATTCATCGCATTTGCAGGACTTTACAATTCAGGAACTTTCTATCATTATGCAAAGCAGAAAATGTTATTTTATGCATCAGCAAGCTGTAACAGAAAAACTGATAGTCCACAAATTGTACAGAAGTAACACTGTTAATACACTGACTCCTGACCTGTGTTGTGGAAATGAGTGAAACGTGGGTCATCTGGCTTTTGGCACCAGGACTTTCCTTTGAGTGCTTGAGCAAGCAAAGTATTAATACAACTGGAGACCATATAAAGCTATTCCCATTGTTAATTCAATATTTTACCTTCCTGTATCAAAATTTTGCTTCAAAAGTTCATAAATTTACAAGGCAAATCTTTGAAACACTCATTTGTTACCAAAACATAGTAGTTCCCAGACAAAATGTACATACAAGTGTGCAAGTGTGCTATGCAGGTCATTATGGATGAATAAAAGCTTCAGTTACAAACTGTCTAAGTTTTTTGAATGTTTTAAGAAATGATTATGCAAATAACTATCTATGTATCTAACAGGAAAATTGAGTAAAACAGTAAGCATTGTTCTTTAAAAACATACAGAAATACATGATTAATTTAATTTAAAGTAAAAAACTGCAGTCAATCCTATTTTGAACTACTAGTTAAAATTACTTAATTAAACATTCACTCTCCATTTTTGCATAGCTGATAAATATGGCAATTTCCACCAAAGGAAAATAAAACCTTTCAAACTCAGTTTTGTGCTCTCTGGGTAGTCAGAAGGACATGTCATACCTCCATATATTTATTTAACAGCTACATAGCATGTAGCTTTGGCACATTTGTTTTGTGACTTAATTTAATTTTGAATTTGAAGAAACTTTCTTGGAAAAAGGAGATTAAACATTATTTTGGTGTTTAAACAGATGAATAAAATAGCTAAAAAAATGTCATCAACAAAGGGAAAACAGTAAAGTTTATCCAAGCATATTTTACATTTATAAATGATTAATTTATTCCAAAACTTAGTGTAATTTCCATTTCTGTGGGCCAGGTTTTAAAAAGCATTTGTAAATGTTTTCTCCAAAGATTAATCTTAAAATGTTAAAATTAACATTTATTGTGTTATAAATACAGTAAATACTTAATCTAGTTCATGACATATTTATAAAGCTTATGCTAGAATTCTTGTTGTCTAGAAGATTTTATGGATATGCAATAAAAAATCCTCCACTTGAGTCATTAACATTTGAGCAATATTCCAACTTGTCATTTTAAACTCATTTGAGAAAATATCATTGTTTCTAGACTGGATTTAAAATACATCCTCCCCATAAAACTGAAAGCAGTTAATTTCAAAAAAATAATGAAATAATGAAAAAAAATTAATGTGGTCTCTATGTTTCATTTTTAACACTTCTATAATTCATATTTCACTACTGAAAAACAGGGCACTAAAACAGAAAAACCACTTACATATGGAGTAAAGCAAATACAATAATTTTCAGAAAATGTCTCAAGATGGCATTCCAGCCAAATTATTACAGTAGGCAAGTGCCAAAACATTCAACACATGAAAATCTTACAACACTCAATCATAAAAATCAGATTAATACTTTCAAAACATCTGTAATGAAAACACAGAATTATTGCATCTCTGTGAATAACGAAAAAGCAAAGATTGAACAATCCTCTTCATCCAACTGTTTTGCTCATTGGCTCTCTAGATCCCATGAGAGAGCTAAACAGGAGCCAAATCCCAAACACACGAACACTTGAAAACTTCAGTTTATAGAGGCACAGACTTCATAAAATATGGAAAAATTCATCACAGCAGAGACCAGCCAAGAAGATGTGAGAGATCACCTTTGCACCATGTTTATCTTTGCAAGATATGCAATGTAAATTGAGGAATTTATTTCACAAAAATGCAAACCACAACAATTAGCTACTTCTGATCCCTAGATTTGGAGATCTTTAGGCAGAGCTCACCCTCCCTCATGGAAACAAATTCTTATCTTGCAAACCTTGTTGGAAATGTACTAAGCAAAACAGAGAGAGGTTGGCTGGTGAGCAGCGACAGAATGGCCTGAAGTTGTGTCAGGGGAGGTTTAGGTTGGATATTAGAAAAAGGTTCTTCACCCAGAGGGTGCCCAGGCACTGGAATGGACTCTCCAGGGCAGTGCTCACAGCACCAAGGCTGACAGGGTTCAAGAAGCATTTGGACAAAGCTCTGGGGCACAGGGTGTGACTCTTGGGGTTGTCCTGTGCAGGGCCAGGAGTTGGATTGGATGAACTCAACGATTCTTCTGGATCCCTTCCAACTCAGCATTTTCTGTGGTTCTGATTCTTCCCCAGCACACCCATCAATGCATGTGCACACGCATACTTGCAATTTAATATGTAAATATTTATGCTCTTCCAATAACTGGGCATGTTTACAACCACGATAATTTATTACATTTCTTAGGATTAGGCCAAGAGTATAAAATTTCACATCAAAATTTACATTTGCATTTTTGGAGGCAGTGAAATATGATGAGGTAAAGAAAAAATGGCAGAAAAAGAACCACAATGTGACAGACAACAGTTACTTGAAATTAGGAGCAAGGAAAATGTTTGTAAAATATGGAAGGGACACAAAATAATAGAAGAAAACACAAAGGTTCTCTTGAGCCAAGGAAAGATATGGAGAAAAAAGAATGTACAGATGTGCCTAAGTGGTCTGTGACAGACTGATGTAAAATAGTGAATTTGTATTTTCAAAGACATGGACTACAATTTTGTTGGTCTACAGTTCCTCACAACAGCTAGCAGCCAATAACTAGCAGTAGCTTCTCAAAATAAGACTCTAACAGCTCAAAGAAAATCACAGTGCTAGTTCATAGTGCCAGTTCAGAGAGATGAGTGATACTGCAGATCAGCAGTTCCACTCACACTGACAGGATGAAATCAAGCCAGTCAGTAAACCATGTCCAACACGGAACTCCTGAGTTTTAATAAGTTTTGATTTAAAAATAGAGACTTCGATGGTCAGCAGTACTTGCACAAATCAGAGGTTATGTCCTCATCTGATACACATTACACAAGCTGACATTTCAACTGTAACTGGACTAAGGTTCTCAAACCTGACTGCCTGCTCATGCAACACTTGAATAATTTTTTGAACCATAAGTGTCAGTAATTACAGGAGAAAATGTACTCTATAAGCAGTGTAATAAAACCATTAACATAAGTAGGATGGTGTGACTCGAACTGTATGAAGAAATACCTAGATAAGGTGCTCTTCCATCATTTCATGCTGGATAGAATGATGTTTTTCAACTCTATGCTTCTATGTCCTGGTTCAGGACAGTAGTTTGGGCTTCCCCTCCCTGTCCCTATAGTTCCACAAAAAAAACCCCACAACTCAAAAAAGGTATTTGTGTAACTGTAATCCTTCAGTCCTAGGATGTAAAAGGGCAAAATACTGTGCTTGAAAGATGTCCTAGCATGAAAACCCTTTTGATATTGGCTTTACCTAGAAAAGCCTGTTCAGTACAGATACATTTTTTAATGTTAAACTTCATTCTTCAGTGCATTTGGAGGAAAACAATGTTAGCCTGTCAGGAAGCAGAGGTAGACAGCTTCAAACAAGAAATATAAAAAAACCCCAAAACACAGGTGAGCTTTGTCAAGTCTAAGCTCATCAACTTTTCTTCTTGATGTAAGTTGCAATGTAAAAAGTCTTTGCCAAGCAAGACCTCATGCTGTGCAAATTCAGCCGTGCCCATGTATTGAAAAATCTATTAAAAACTATTGAAAATCAATTTGTTTACTTAAATACCAGAAATAACAATTCACCAAAGTCTGCGTTTTTAACAAAATATACAGCTGATGTTCTGTGGAGAATGAAATCACCAAATGAAGTCATTAAATTAGCAGCGTATTAATATATCTGAAGGTCAAAAGGCAGACTTGTAATTCCATTCAGCTGTGCTCTTTCAAAAGTTGCAACAGACTGACTGTCACTGCCAAGTCAGTATCACTTGGAATCAATTCCTTTCACTTGGTGAAAGTTCAGAAGGAGCGCTAGTGGTTTATAGGATGGGAGGGAGAGAATAAATCATAAGTAAATGGGAACAGTGTTTAGGGACAATATAGCAGAATTTGAATTCTACCCATTAAAGATTAACCAGCAGTTCCCAACTATCTGAAACCTTCTGGACAAGTTTTCTACAACTCATTTTCCTCAGGGAGAATATGCAACCTGATCAAGAGAGCTTCTCAGGCCTACACAAGTTTAACACTTACTTGCTGTAGGTTTGACCTGACATTTTTTATCCACCTGTTGAAATGGTTTTTCAGGACAAACTATGCCAGATAAAATTCTGATATCTCTTGGAAACACCTAAGCACGCTTGGCTGAGAGTGTTGTGAAGATGAAGAAAGAGAATATAAATATATATATATGGAGGATAGACAAACTTGAGGCTTTTTCCATTATCTCTTTCTCAAACCAAGGCAGTTTGGAGAGTTTACTCACACTGCTAGAAACAACAGATACTGCCCATTTCTCTTTTTATTTGTATCCTTCTCTCTTTTATTCACCTTACTTGCTTAGAACCAGACAAGAAACCTCGAAATGTTATCACAGAGGGGAAAGCTCCCTGAGGCTAAATAATTTCAAAATTGAAAGAAGCAGATAGTGCAAGTTCAAACCAAAAAATAACCATATACCTCAACTTGAAATCCTCACATTCTTATTAGGACAAAAAGTCTTCAAAAGCCTCACTACAGACTTAGGAATAAGCTACAATGAATACCTTCATCAATAAACACCATCTTATACGAATAAATACATTAAAGAAAGAGGGTCAGCACCAAAGAAAATTACGCTGAAATGCTGTTTTCAGTGATTCAGTTGGAGGTTATTTCCTATGGAACAGTCTACACAGTAGAGATGGTCCTATAGAGTTGCCTGTAAAATAATGCTTTAATGTTATCTTCTGAGTTCAGCTTACAATTCAGATATTAATATTATTCACAGGTATTCTATGACAAATTCAAGGTATCTGTGAAAACATATGCAGATTTTAGCCTGTATGATTATTTGTCTGGCATACAGATGGGAAATACTTAAACATAGTTTCTGATAACTGAAAGAAAATGTTTTCATCATTCTAACATGGAATAAAAATTCACAAAACTATGTTTCTATTACATATGAAAAGCATCTTTATAAGGTTATTGCAATCTTTGCTCATCCAAAAATCAGTCTGCAGTAAACTTACTTCAATTGGATGCGAGTTCCTAACAAGACTGAAGTTAAGTTGTCCCATGATGTGTGGTACAATAATGAATTCCTGCACATGTAAAATAACCTGTGACTTCTTCCAGAACAGAGGACAAAATGGTCAAATTTGGATCACTATTTTTTTCCTACAGTAACTTAGCAAATCTGTACTACTGAACAGATTTGACATTCCTTATTTGCTGTATTAATGATATAATCCCAAAC
This sequence comes from Entomyzon cyanotis, assembly GCA_024500445.1. Taxonomy (NCBI): domain Eukaryota; kingdom Metazoa; phylum Chordata; class Aves; order Passeriformes; family Meliphagidae; genus Entomyzon; species Entomyzon cyanotis. Next base: position 8,872,404 of record JAKEPQ010001000.1, read on the forward strand.
TACTGAGGTGAAAGATAAGCCCTCTTTTTATTGGAAATCCAGCTCAAAGGTGCTGAGTACCCAAAAGATAATCTTTTAACAGAAATGGTCTTACAACTCTATAAAGTAAGTTTTTCCTCATCTCTTCAAAAAGGTAGTTGGAAAACGGATTTTTTGGTAGCAGTTAGAGGACAGTAGTCTGAAAATTAATGAAAATTCACAATTTCCTTACTTTATGGTAAGCACTTTATGTATTTAAAAATATAAGAAAATATTAGAATAATCTATATCCTGCATTTGAAACAACACATGGAAATGCAGAGGGCCATGGAGCAGAGGGAACAGACTTTGAACACCACTAGACAATGTTAGGTGAGTTACTGGATAAACTTTTCATGACCATGAAGGTGCAACGCCCATCCTGCTGCTGAAACAAATCCTTAAGATGAAACAGAGCTAAGGAAAATTGGGATGGTGCCAGAATTTGAATTAATATCCAAAGGAGTATCTGAATACAGAGAAAGGGTATTAAAGAGCTAGAGTTGGGAAGGTCAGAGCTGGGAAGGCTGGTGAGAGGGAGGGCAGGGGAGTGGCAGCACCAGGAGGGAGGAATGGGAATAGGAATAGGAATAGGAATAGGAATAGGAATAGGAATAGGAATAGGAATAGGAATAGGAATAGGAATAGGAATAGGAATAGGAATAGGAATAGGAATAGGAAGCCATAGGGAGCAGCTTGGTGACAGGACAAGCAAGGAACCAGCAGGAATATTCAAACTGAAGGTGTATAAAGCCCTTTTCTGGTATCAACAACTGCATGGTAAAACACTAAGGAATGGAAGCTGAGTAGTTTGGTCTCTCCATGCCCTCTCAATGCTGCTCCTGACTGTTTGTTACAAGGCAGCAGCACTACCCAAACACAATTCCCCACTATGACCATGCAGCTGGGATACCCCTGAGGCCTGACATCCCCAGAAACAAAAATCTCTCCCTATTTCTTCCTCCTCACCACTTTAAAGCCCAGACTATGAAGAAGGGCAGAGGGCTTAGAGATGTAGGAATGCAATATGCCACTTCAAAATGAATTTCTGAAACAATAAACAGATTTTAATAGAAATCAGCCAGAAAAGAAAAAAAATTATATATGAAACATGAAATACTGCTGCTAGCAGAAGAAACAGGGATCATGAAAAAGCTCTCTCTGATGGTGACTGGAAACTGCATAAAAACTCATTTCACTGTAGAAACTTTGGATTAAGATTTCAGTAGAAAGATGTTCTGGCATATCAAAGAAACACCTGAGGAGGAGATATTGGTATATGCTCCAGAACTCAGAAGCCCTCTTTCTCTAATGAAAGGTTTTACACACAGTATTCACATATACATGTATGAATAATTCATTGGAGATGAAATAGGTAGATATTAAGTGTAAATATCTAGGACAGGAATAGCCTTTTTTTTATCTAAAGCAAGGGGCACTAGAAGCAAGGTCCTGATTTTCAAAACCTGGTTTCCTTTTCCATACTCTGAGTTATTTGGAGCTCAAATATAATCAGAATATGCATGCACCTGAAGACAGAACATGAGTGTGAGGGTACAAGAGATATTAACTAATGCAAATAAATTACTAAACATACAAAATTACAACATAGAAGAAACAAAATCCTTCCCACTAGTCTAATGTAGCCCTATACAGATGAACATTAGGGTTTGTTATTTTGTTAACATTGGATGTTACAGCCATTTAAATGTTTTCTAAGCTGAGCAAACACTATTTAATTCGATTGTACCTGTAAAGTAAACTCCAGCTCTTGCAACTGTAATGGAATGGAAACAGTTTAGTCAATATACTTGTTTTAATTTTTATGGTTTCATGTATTTTATGCCAGCTCTGGTGTGCATCTCATTTATGACACCTGACCAGCACAACCACACCATGAAATATGGAGGGAGAAAGTCCTTCAGGGCAGCTGCTTGAGGTTCAGACTGTTCCATCTTTACTGATGGAAAGATGGACTCAGAAATCCAAATGTGTGTCCACATGCTGCTGTGGACAATGTGCTTGTACCTCAAATTCCATGACTCATATCTGGCAGGGCACCTCCTGGAGTTGTGTTAAAAGTTCCCTTTTCATGCTCAAGTCATTGAAGACTCCTGCCTTCAGAAGCACCTTATAAACATTTGTTAACATACTTTCACTGATCTGTTCACTGCACTTTCACTCAATCCTGCATCCAGATAAGACAATAACTAATATTATTTCATAAAGAAGCAAACACACATCTTTGTCCAAAGAGATTCCTATTTGCTTTCCAGCAAGTAGGCTGCCAGTGCTTTGAGGTGGATCTGACCATCTGCCTGTAGGCTACCACAACATTACATTATATATTTATGGCTCAGTCCAGAAAAGGAGGTTTGACTGCTGTTCATTACAACAGGTGAAAGCCACTGAAATTTGCTTGGATCCCATAGTAACAAGAATTATTCATGTCACACAAGGGTGGGAAATATGCTCTTGTGTCTCTTGCTGAGAGATATTTCTCCTTTAATTGTTTCACTTACATATTCCTGAAATTCCCAATGAGTAAGGAGGGTTGAAAAAAATTTTTTTAAGCAACCTCAAGTCAAGATTCAGAACGATTTTCTATATAAGGAACAGGAGATTTCTTCTTTCTTTGATTCCTCGACTTTTAAAACACCATGTTTACTTACTACAAAAGGGGTATAAAAATAGAAGCCAAGACAAAATTTTAAAGATTCAGTACAAAGAATAGATATATTATCCACAAACTCTTCTAGGAGCACAGATATTTCAGAGAGATTCAGAGCCACAGCGTAATACCCAATAATCATCACTCACAGAGGCAAACTCACCACTTCTCAAATTACATACACTGAAAAGTATAGAAACCTCTAAGGGTGATGAAGGAGAAAAAGTAAATACCTACAACACAGTTTTGCCATGAAATCCTGGACAGCATTCAATGGTTGGATCTTTCTCTCTCACACATGAGACAGAGTAAAGCCTAAATTATATAAACACCAGGTTTTGTTTTTTTTTTCCTGGAAAGCATCTGTAAGTTTCGAAGAACTTAGTGAAAGCAATTCAACTGCATGGACAATGGTCCTCTGCAACAATGTGTGCTCTTCCTTTCCTTGACAGTGTTTTACATCTCTGCCAATTTTATCTCTGAGGATGAATGAAGTATTTTCCTCAGACAGACTCCTGTCTGAGGAAACATATCTAAGACTTGATGAAGAAGGGTATACCTTATTATGCTGCATTCAGCAGACAAAATAATGAAGTTCTAGAACTCATTTTGGTACTGTGGAAATCTGAGAGTGGGGAATTAGGCCCCCTCAAAAACAGGAAGAATTTTGTGATTAATCAGGATTAATTTGACAACCTCTCCTTTTGACTGGAAAGGGCAATTTTCATGCATTCTTAAAACCTTTCTCATATTATGAGGCTATATGGTCAGACTAAATGGCCTGAAATTAAGAATATTGAGTTGCAGAGTTGCAAATAATGAGTGGTGTTAGAAATGCCTATTTAAAAGGCTGTAAACTTGTTCATCTCTTCCTTACAAGCAAAGCAGATTAAAACATAAAGTCAGAAAAATAACAAAAAGAAATATTCTTTAAAACAGTGTTTTGAATAAAATAGCAGATGAGTGCACTTTGTGGTGTTTTCAGCCATTATTAAAAACTTCCCTTACTTGGTACAAATAATGGAGACCTTTGAGATTCAAACAGCTGATGGTTTCTCTGTGTCTTGAGAGATTTCCATCATGTTTTTGCCATAAAATTCAGGCAATTTAAAAGCAAATGCTCTGATTAACTCACAGGTGTACCAATCAGCTTCTCAAACACCTGTTAAATTTGCAACATACCCCTACAAATGTTTAGAATAATGTTCTTCTGCTTACAGTAGGCCTTGAGTACTCCAGAACTGCTTGCCAGATACTAAAGGCTTTGCATAGTCCTCCAGGAGGTTTCTGCATAGATTTAAACATCCTCAGCATCAACAAATAACAGCAGACAAACTGTGAAAGCCTGACAGAGCTGGATTGTCTTAGAGTTGGTGACATAAGTGGCATCCTGTCCAGACACCACTGAAGCCCAAGAATCAATGATAACTGCTCAAAGAAGGAAGTCAGACCTTCCAACAGATCTCAGCTTGTATGAACAATGATACATAAGATGAAAGGGCTTATCAATTTAGAGATGCAAACAGGAAAAAAGCTTCTAATTTATCATGGTAAGGTTCAGGAATTATAATGTGAAATTGCATAAAATTAGTTATGTGATGTCAGATTAATCCCTAGATGATCACAGGGGCAGGTTAAAATAGTATATGTATTTTTGCTGATTAAGGTAATAAAAAAGACCCAAATGTGACTTATTCCAGAGGTGAAAATCATCCAGCCTCATTACAGTAAGCAACATACATATCCATAATTGTGAAAAGACTCCACATAAATAAAGTAGAATAGATACTTAAGGGCTGTTGCCTCCACCTCACAGAATCATAGAATGGCTGTGGTGGGAAGGGACCTCTTGAGATCATTTTGTCCAATACTCTGCCCTAAGGTCACCCAGAGTGTGACTGTGCTCACCTGGATTTCAAGTATCTTCAGAGATGGAGATTGGACAATCCTCTGAGATACCCATTTCAGAGTTTGACCATTCCCAGTAAAAAATTATTTTCTCATGTTCTGATGGAATTTCACAGGTTGTAATTTGTCACTGGGCATTATGGAGAGGAGCCTGGCTCCCTCTTCTTCACTCCAACCCACCAGCTATTTGTACATATTGATAAAGTCCTCCTGAGCCTTCTCTTCTCCAGACTGAACACTGTCTGCTTTCTCAGCCTCTCCTCATAAGAAAGAAGTTCCAGTCCCTTAATTCCATCCATGGACTCACTCCAGTAAGTCAATGTCTTTCTTGTACAGGGGAGCCCAGACCCAGAAACAGCACTACAGAAGTGGCCTCACCAGTGCTGTGCAGAGAAGCTCTTTTTGCAACAAAAGTAATAATAAAGGCAAGACATGGTCTGAGAGCCTACTCAAAGATGAACTGAAAATGTTTTATTTTATTGTGACACCTCAACACAGAA